>OX451215.1:158115256-158143264 GCA_949628195.1 Phasia obesa
AATCCACTTCTATTGCGGCGTTGACTTGACTTGTGCAGCAAATTTTACAACGCCTTTAATCATTACAGTTATGGCTGAGTGTTTGTGGGTAAGAAGACAAATATCGTCCGCATAGTCGAGATCACTCAGTTTGCCGTTTATTTTGTTAGGACACTTGTCAGATCAAGGTATCTCGGACGATGTTAAAAAGCAGTAGATATTATATGCAACCTTGTCGCATGTCCCATTATAAAGTGTCTTAATGAGACGAATCATTTTATTTGGTACACCTTTGCACTGTAGTGTTTTATATATCGCATAGTGTATAACAGAGTCAAAGGCTTACTCGAAATCTATAAAACGTAGATTAAAGGGGGGCGCGCCATTCGACGAATTGTTCTAACGATGATGTGTAATGTGTTCACGTGGCCGATATATGATTGGCTTGGTCGGAACCTGACTTATGCATTTCGCATACTGGGTGATAAATATTCTGCCAGGCATTTATTAATTATGTGAGCTAAATCTCATTATATCATTATATTAATTATATATTAATTATATAAAAACAGTGTCTTGTCAGCACTGCGCACCGTTGTAAAGGTTTTCGAATGGTGTAGCCCTAAAGAGTCTGAGTAATCTTATCATCTTGTCATATATAATCAACATAAGAGCATGGATAGGATAAAATTATCAAGAAATATATAATCAAACCTGTTGAAAGAAAAAAAATCTACTTTAAATGTATGTACACTTTTGTCGCGCACTGTTTGGAGCATTGATTTGTATGAAAAAGCTGTCGGAGAACCGGCTTAAACATACTACTTTTGAATAAATGAAATCTTTAAAATATTTCTTAGAAAAGTGAAGAACCGTGAATACCGAATATCTTTTCTGTGAGTCAAACTCTTTCGTTTGGATAATTTTAATGTTAAGTTTACAGTCTAATGCCTAAGATTAACTGGAATCTTAGATATACTTGTATGTACATATGTATATAGTTTGTCTTTGCAATATATTTAGCTCTTGTGGCAAATGTGTAAATTTTTACTAACTGACTAACCTAAACAAGGGCGTAAGGCGTAACGGCGTCTATCGCCTAGCCTTGAACCCACCTAAATAAGAGTGCAACGTTTTGTAATAAACAGTAATGTTAACATATTTTGTTTAGTAAAATCTAATAAATTTAATAGCAAAAGAGAGATAAAATAGCTATATAAAGCAGAAAATAGCTAAAATGTCACCACTCTTACACAAATAAAAAACAATAACATTTTGTTTGCACCCAACTTCACTACCTAACGCTCTGTCAAAATTGGATTTTCAATTGCAAAGCATTGACGCCGCTCTATTTAGGTTTGCTTCATACATTTTCTATATGTACATTAGAAATTTTGACAGTTATTTTACGCCTTACGCTCTTGTTTAGGTTTAGCAGTAAGAAACTCATGACATCATTGTGTTGAAAACTTTTCATTCCAATTAGATTAATTTTTAAGTGAGTTTTCTATAATACATTTTCTTTCAGTGCTATTTTATACCTTTTATTATTCAGTGGATGTAGAGGATTTCATTTAAATACTCCCAGTAATAACGGTAACAATTTGCATTAATATTATGTGTGTGTGTGTGGTGAACCACAAGCAAAACTGTAAATAATCTAGCAAAATGGTAAGAGTATCTAT
Source organism: Phasia obesa (assembly GCA_949628195.1). Lineage (NCBI taxonomy): Eukaryota > Metazoa > Arthropoda > Insecta > Diptera > Tachinidae > Phasia > Phasia obesa. The sequence goes on from OX451215.1 coordinate 158,116,921, forward strand.
CTGTGCATTTATTTCAACGTGGGAATTTGCACTACAGATAATTTAGAAAATAAAAAATGTGTAAAATTTGAAATAAATAGCTGATGTAGGAAAAATATTGTGAGATGTAGGAGGTTGGCATAACTTTAACCAGATCAGTTTTGGAGGGAAGATAACTGTGAATAGCCAGCCGTCTTTCCGTATATTTTGTAAAGATAATCATTGTGGCAGCTCTTGGATATAGATAGAACAATAATAATAACAAAAATAAAATTTACTTCTTACGACTATAGCCGAGATAAACGAGACAGTACAAGTGGGGCAGAACCAAAATTTTGTGGAAATAACTCAGCTATTTTGTAAAAGGATTGGGTACCTCGCACTTGCAAAATCTTTTAGAGCTAGGAATTTTTGCATTTTTTTAATTATACCTGGTCCCTGGGTTGTTCAAAATATTGAGTACAATTTGCAGGAATTTTTTTTTAAATTTTTCTCGTAGTTAGCAAGCAAAATTTAAAATATTGTGGAAAAATTTCAAGTTTATATCTCTTCTGAGTTTAAAAATTCTAAAACTATTGCTGTTTTGTGTATTTTAGCCTAAAATAAGCCATTTTTTAACAGACGAAAATATTTTTAAGGAATATTTAAAATTGTTATATTTTTGTGCCAGCTTACTACATTTCCAAATTTCGTGTAAAAGTGATGAACCTTGTGGAAAATGTAGGTCCTTCAATTTGACATATTTTGCATACAAATTTCAACATCAGCCTATTTGTTCTAAAATCCCAAAACTGGGATGGGAACAGGAAGACTGCTGTACTAAAGCTATATACTCCGAATTATTGCTAAAAGTATTTCATGACGCCTAGTTCATATGTGGACTTTTTGGGAAAAATACTAAAAATTACAAAACAATAGCTCAGATACTCCTCTGCTATGCTCATGGCAAATTTTTGATCAATCGCCCTAGCCCTCTACCCCACTGTGCAGTGTAGCGATAGATTAAGAAAGTATAAATTTACTGTTGATTGTAGTTTAAACTTTGATACTTTGTGTTAAATTGTCTCGGCTTAAAGCTTTAAACACATAGACGACAACAGGCTACCGACTACAAGCTGTCAAAACTGAAATACTTAAGTTTATATGACGCTACATAGTTTAACGACCACCGTTATGGTTGTATTCAACTTACGCTTGCTTTCTATTTTGGTATGCGACAATTTTGTTTTATGCAAGAGAAGAGAATATCACAAAATTAAATATTACAAATTTTTAAAGAATCAGGAAAGTTTTTAAAAATTTTTTTTTTTTGTGAAAGTAATGAATGTTTTTCTACAACAATATCAGAGTTTCCAATGTAGCTATCGACGCTAATTACACGGGGTATTACATAGGGGTATTTTTCCAATCTAGCCGGATGTTACTTTATTTTTTAGCTTATATTGGCACTAAAAATGTACTGAGTGCCCCTAGGTTAATGAAACTCTGCACAAATATCTTTTATGGTCATAGGCTGTTAAAACTACATATAAAATAGGGAATATCGCACCAAGGAGAAAAAAGTTCCCCTTGCAAGAACTAATCCTACCTCTGAAAAATGCAAGTTTTTTTTTTTAAATTTTCCCCTCGCGACGTTTAAAGCATAATTCTTATTCAGTCAAGGAACTTTTTCAACTTAAATGCTTATCCCATAACAATCTAATTTAAAATTTTTAATACTTTGGGTTAATACCACGCTATTAATTTAAATTAAAATTCAATTAAATTTTAACTCTCAAAAATTACAATAATAATAATTGGGGCCCTTGAAAACCCGTCATACACATAGCGATCTGTATGAAAGGCTTTTGAAATATCCGAAACGGGATTATGGAGATGCTGACATCCAGACCTATTGAGTCTAATCTATGTGAGACATGGAAGGCCATAAAGCAAAGCCATAAAACAAGCAAAGATTGAGGCGATTAATCGACACTTTGGCGATTTGTCAACAACCTTGCCTTCCATAGTTATTGTTAAGACTAGCAACTTTTTTGCTGCAGTTTAACAAGGTTTTCTTTAAACTTGTTTTTGCTTTCAACAAGAAAATTTTTTATTGCAAAAAAAAACTTGCATAATGTAAACGTAGCATATAAGCAAATGATCATTCATACTGTCTCGATACGGAACAATAATGGAAAAACACGGGAGTTGGTAATAAATCCAGCAAAAAAATAGTTACACCGTTAAACTAAAAGAGACCACTCTGTGACTATACGAGCCATCTTTGAATGGCTTGAATATTGAGTTCTATAACGAGATTAAATAACTTTGGTTTATTTGTAACTACATAATAAGAAGGACATCAGGGTAATGCTTACCAACGACTCTTTGGTACTTAAACTAAGAATGTTATGGTCGAAAGTAGAAAAGATAAGAGCGAGAGCACTTAGTGATAAGGAATATATAAGCGCAATAATACCCTGTCCTACTTATGCAGTGTGTACGTATGTGCATCCCTTAAATATTTAAATTTATTATGAAGCGAAGGTTTGGCTGGAATATGCTGCATGAGTATGTCTAGGGAACGCATTAATAGTCTAAATTTTCCCCGTTATAATTTTAATATTAAGAGAAATCTTAATTTTAATACTGTAGTCATTGATGTTGACACCTGCTCCATCATCGGGAAGGGTCTGCCATAAAAATATATTGGCAGTAGAATTTTAAAGTCCAATTAAACTTAAAGCGGCTTTAACCTGCTGGTCATTATATCATCCGTCCGTTAGCCGAAAAGCAACCTTTACATCAAACTCTTTTAAATAGAAAACATTACCAATTTTTTTTTAAATAACAGTGAAAACTCCATTTGTCTCTTCTAGAAAAATAATCAGTCGTTTATTACTAAAACCTCGTATTGTAGCATGTCTCTCTTTAAATGTTGGCTGAGATTTTTTTTTAGGATTTTACTTTGTTCACTTAGGTGCGGTTTGTTGGTTTATATCCAACCATAAACTATTTTTTATTTTATTTTTGCAAAACATGCCATTTTTATAACCAAACCCTAATGGTCTAGAAGCATATTTCAAATTAAATGCTCTTTCTGTGTATTAATTTTTAAAATGTAGATGAAATTCTGCAGAAAAAATGTTTTAATAAATTTTACTTAAGTGGTCAGACGTGTTTCAAGTAAACTATGTGTTTGTTGTAATGCTTTTAATATAAAATGTATTTTTAATATTAGACCACTTTTACACCTTGCAATAAACGCCGCAACTTTTTCATGCAACTTTTTTCTTGTTAGTAAGAGGGGCTGGGAGGCAAGCGGGGTTGAAAAAGTTGCATGACAAAGCCTGACGAGGCATTTTTTGTATTTTGTTTTTGATTATTTTCATTTTATTTTTTTTTTTTGAAGTGTTGTCTACTTTTTGACTACAGAAAAAAACGACAAGTTGTATTTTTGTTTTTTATAAAAAATTATTTCCAAATTATTATTTAAGATATATACATATGTATATATAAAAATTTAATTTTAAACAAAAATGTCACAAGAACAAATTGGGCGGTACTCTTAGTTTCGCAGTTACGGACCCCATTAAATTTGTATGTAAAGTATGGTAAATCTCGACTATTTTTGGGTAGAATGAGGTAATATGCGTGCGATTGGAAAGGTAATTAAAAGTATTATCCAAATAAAATGAAATTAATAAAAATAAATCAGCCAAATGCGAGTCAGAATCACACAAGTATGGTTTCGAACTATGTTCAGTTCAACTTTAAAAATTCAAGTCTATAATTTTTTACGTCTTATGAGACATGCTTTAATTTTAAATTATTTTTTCTACTAGAGCATAGTACTAAATATCCTGTATAAATATCAAGTGTTTGCCTACAAGGTTAAGAAGAGAAAGGCAAATTCCGTAACTTTGAGACATTAAGGGACCACCTCATTATTGTTAAATTTATTTTCGTTTCTTGTTGTTACTGTAGATATTGTTAAATATAATATGAGTAAATTTTAAGTGTCAATATAAGGTTATATATGTAAAATCGGGTCATTATCGAAACACCCTTTAATTTTAGAAGGCGCTGACAAAACAATTGGGTTACTTTTTACCTTTGGGAAACATTTTAGGTGAACAAACAAATATTTTTTTTTTAATTTTCATTCTTTTTGTCAGAACATAGACAAGAAAATCTTTAAAAAAAAACTTTTTTTTTGGTCTGGCTTGATATTTTATAATATTTTTCATTAATGTCAATTTAGTTAGATAGTACTTTTAATTACCATTCCAGTGATATTGATATTATCTCATTCCATTAAATAGTTGAGATATACAAAACTTTACGTAGAAACTTTAGGGGTCCGTAACTCCAAAACAAAATAAAATTAATTTTACAACAATATATTACTTATTTTTAAATATTTATAATGTGTGTGTGTTAATATCATATTAAGAATGTTTAATCGCTTAATCATAATAAAATACGTTTAGTTGACAATACAGTTTTTTGTTTATTGATTAATTACACAGAAAAGCATAAAAAACAAAACTTTCAAAAATAAATATTTTGAAAAAATTCAAATGTAAAAGAATACAGGGTTTCGAAGCATCTTTAAAAAAGAATAGGATAAAAAACTCGGCGTTTGTTGCAAGGTGTAAAAACGGTCTTACTGATAAAAATAAATAACTTCATGTTTTGTTGTTGCTTTTAAAATAATTTTTTGGTGGCATGAAAAAGGGCATAACAATCGATACTCCTTATTGCCGATAAGTTACCAGTACTCAAATAAAAATATCGGCGATGCCGATTCATCTTTTGAAATTTAATTAAATAGTGAAGCAGAACTGTCGAAAGGTAAAATTAAAATGAATTTAATAGTGCTCCTCCAGTGAAAACTTGAGTTTTAGGGTTCTCCTCCTGAAAAAAGGGCCTAGTTAGCCGACCGTTACTTTAACGGAACGTAACACATGAACATTGTTATTCTTGAAGCTCTTCCTTTCGTTTATGCTTTGTTTATCACTGTCGAAAACATTGAAAATATACAAGAAAGAGCGAAATCTCAAAACACACATCAATTTTCGTTAGTTACAATTTCAAACAACAACAATTTCCATGTGTTACATTCCATTAGGTTACTGTTGGCTAACTAGGCCTTGCTGGGTCTCCACCGGTGAAAAAATGAGTTAAAAAAGGCACAAGGTTATACACGATAACAAAAACGATTACAAGTGGCTGATTAGGAAATCGAGGAAATCAATCAGCCAGTGTGAGAGTGAAATGCAAACCACTCGAAGGCCGAGCTACAGGGACGGCCTGATTGACTTTAGGCGATAACGACAATGATGCGCGCACCCAAAGCTTACAACAACTTTACGATTTCATTTGTTCTTATGTTCTCATTCTTAGAAACAAATTTTCTAAGCAATGTTATCATTAAATTAAAAATCGAAACGAAAATTAAGCACAAAAGAAAATAGAAAAATATTTACCTGCATTAGCGGACGAATTCAGTCTCATCACTGAAGCTAAAATAACTAAAGGACAAGTTAGGCATTTTTGTATTCTCAAATTTTTCGGAGAAGTCGATTTCGCAAGTCTGTTTGAACGAGACCTGCAGTGGGAAATAGTGATTTATAAGTAGTAATCCGACATTCTGCTTTTGTCGGCATATCCCGTATGCATCCCACTATCTATTCATATAATAAAACAGTAACTCATTTTCTGTCTCTTTTTCTTTGTGTTCGCATCATGTAACAACTACTGGATGGATTTTAACAAAATTTTGTGAGGAGGTACCTTAGTATGCATATTCCAATATAGGGTACTTTTTTCCGAAAAATATCTTATTTCCAATAGAAAGTGAAAAAAAAAAAAACAAAGAAAGTACGTCGATTTTTTTTGCCAAATTAAAGGCATACTTGAAGACATATTTTAAGCATTGTGGCGCAACAGATGGCGCTGTTTTAAAATAATGAGCAACTCATTTCTTGTCTGTCTCTTACAGAGCTTTACAATAATTTCTAGAATTTTATATAAATTTTCGAATTTTATCCAGGGATGGGTACCTTTATTAAAGTAAATACGTAAGATTCTACAAATTTGGTGTTTATTACTTTCAAATCAAAATCGAATAAAATATTATCAGGAGGCACACAACGTGTGTGTTATTGTTCCAAAGTTATTACACACAAAAAAAATTATTTTTAAAATGCTTAAAACTGATTGTAAGCTTATGCTGATTTTAAAATATAATTTACAGATAAAAGCATACTTTTGTAGGTATTAAATACATCATTAAGACCATGTATAATTTTTAAAAATTGAAACAGTCCCAGGCTGTAAAAGAATTTGAAGAGGTACCTAACTATGAAACCACTCCACCCCTGGTAAGTGATTGGAGCCCAGCGTCTAAGCTTAAGTTTAAATACTCCTCTGCTATGCCCATGTACAATTTTGGATCAATCGGACTAGCCCTTCACAAATGGCTAAATTATTTCGAAACCATTTGGGTTCTACCCCACTGTTCATTGTAGATAAACAATATGTTTTATTTTCTGCACCATACAATTTTTCATTAGGAGCCAGTAGTTCTTAATCAGAAGCTTATTTTTGCATTTCTGATATATAAATCCGAACTTAACGATCTTTCTTATATTTTTTAAAGACTGTTAAATAGTTACTCTTCGGTTGTAAGTTCTACTTTGTACCAACTTGTACTGAATATCGTTGTTATAGCAAACGCCTAAACTCTAAAAGATTTAATTGCAATTGCATGATTTTACGTGAATGATTACCAATATGCTGATTACATTCAAAATCGTAAAGTGATTTTATGATTTCAACTTTAAATCATGAAGTAGTTGATAAACAATATGTTTCAATATTATTCAACTCAATTTTTGAGATTCCGATGTTTTTTAATAATTTTTAAAGACTGTTAACTAACAAAATGGCGTCAAATAACTAACCGATGTCTTTGCTAATTAAAACCTCTTCGAAGTAGAAATTTGACCACCTATTCTAACATTATTCACTCTTGAGTTGTAAGTTTTATTTTGCAGGGAAACAAATGATTTTTAATTTACCTAATTTCCATAATTACTCGCACGCTGAATTTTGAGAAAAATCCTGTATTTTCATCCTTTTAAAATGTATAACTGTAATAGCGAATAGACCTAAATATCATTAATTTCAAATGTAACACAATGTATGTAACAGTGTCAAAAATAGTTTAGATCACGAAAAAATCGTGTGTAAGATGTTTCTAACAACCTGTTTACAAAAGGCGAAACAAATTAAACGGCTACTGATAACAACCATCGAGACCTAAAGTGTTCGTGTTTTAACAAAAACAACAAAAATGTTAATCACTGTTAAGTCTGTGACTATAAATATGCATTATTGTATGTAAATGTCAATGTTATGTTGAATATGAGTATGTATGTATGTATGTATGTATGTATGTATGTATGTATGTATGTATGTATGTATGTATGTATGTATGTATGTATGTATGTATGTATGTATGTATGTATGTATGTATGTATGAATGTATGTATAGATTTGACAAAAACATAAAAAGGGTTCAAAACAAAACCAATTAATCATCCTGATAAACCCTGCAAATGAATACCAAAATCATTAACATTTTTCAAGAGGACACAGTTGGCTTGTGTCATAGCGAAGCAACAGCAATCATTTGTTAATGATTTCTCCCTCACTTTCGCATCTAACAACACAATTTTCACAATGAAAGCAAAATAAAACGAAACAAGACAAAACAAGATAGTGCCGTTATAAATTAACTCACCGTTTAAAAGCTTTTTCCAAAATTTGTTTCTCACTGGCGGAACTTGCAACCAATATAACAGCTTCCGGTGATGATATAGAATTTTTGTTTTGTTGTTTGCCAACATTTCCGCCACCATTCACAAGTGATTTTGATGGTGCCGCTAAAGCGTCAGCAGCAGCTGCTGTTAATGATAATGATGAAGATGACGATGAGGAAGATAATGAGGTGGAGGAGGAGGATAATGAATATTTCTTTGTGTCTATGTCTGATGCTGGTACGACTTTATTTCCTGTTGCATGCTGTGCTCGCCATTTTTCACTCCACTCCAAAGAATATTGTTGCATAAAGTTTTGTTGTTGTTGTTGCTGTTGCTGATGTTGGGCATTTGGTGGATTTTTAAGTGAATGTTGCAGCTTATATGTGGTCGAATGAAGTATGAGGCCAATGAAAAACATATAAAACACAATGGCAAATACGGTAGACCATCGTAACCAACGCAATTTCTTACTTAATTTATTTAACAATGACATGTTTGCACCCACTATTTGCCGTACGTTGCAGTCTTACTGCTGCGTGAACAGGTGTTAATCAGGGATAACTTTGACAGCACATACATACATTCGAATTATTGTATTCCGTATTACAGTGTTGTTCTGCACAACAACGTGCAGTCGTTGTGGTTGTTGATTTATGTTCTTGTAAATATTTGCGTTTAAAAGCCTGTTCTTTGTATGTTTTACTGCCACTTTATAGCCCCTAAGAGTCTTTGAGATTTTTTGGGGTCGTGCTGTTGATAATTAGTGTTTTAAGTTATCCGAATCTGCAAATAAAAAAATATATTACTTGAGTTGTGAAAAGCAGGACCAAATTAAAGAAGGACATAACAACACATTGCAAAAAAAAAATCAGCGGATAAATTTATTACATTTCACTAATTTTGTTACAAAAATCTAAGATTTCTTCGTGATGGCAACTTAAAAATTCTAATACCAGCGAGTTCTTTTTAAAGATTCAACTTTTCAGCTTAAGAATAATTTTAGAAAAAAAAATACAAGTAACATTTACTTTTTATACTAAAAGTTTTGAAAATCTGAGAAAAAGCAGTTACTGAGCAATTACTTTTAAGTCAAAAACTGATTATAATCACCAACAAATTTTCCACAAAGGTTTTGTTGCAATTAGTATAGGCCTACCATTAATGTTCATAAGCAAGTTTCTTAAAAGTTAGCGCTAGTTTTCGAGATTTTCATTATTCTAGTTTACCCTGCTTCTGTTACTTGAATAACAGCAATTCTTGCAAAAAAAAAAAACGTCTTCAAAACAGATAGAAATGCACCAATTCTAAAATAAAAATGTAAGAAGTAATCTGTAAGAATCAGATTTTAACCAAATGAAAGATGCGCCAAAATTAGAGGGAAAAAAAGTAAAGACTATGTGAATGTCAAGCCTCTCCCTATTACTGTTCAAAAGTTAAGCTATTTTCACCAGCATCCGTCTTTTAGGTGGACAATATTCAAGCCTATAACGTTTTCAAAGATAGAGTCACACCCTTTAATTTACAATTTTAAATTAAAAACCTGTTGTTATAGAGGACTTGGCCACAAAGAATCTTTATAAATTTTAACTATCTGTCTATAACAGTTCAAAAGTTTGGCCATATATATCAAATTACATGAACTATTGGGACACCCTTTACATTATAATTCCAAATATTTATACTTGTTATTATACCAGAGAAAGTAGTGGATATTCTGCCTAATTTTCAAGTATTTGCCGTTAAACCGTTAAACGGTTCAAAAGATAGGGCCATATAGATCGAATTGCATAATTTATGGGGACACCCTTTAATTTCTAAATTCAAATTGTATACTTGCTGTAGTGGACTTTGCAATACAGGTTCCTTGTAAATTTCAGCTGTCTGTCTATAACAGTTCAAAAGTTTAGCCACATACATAGAATTACATTAACTATTGGGACACCCTTTTATTTCCAAAATCAAATTTGATACTTTTGTTATAGTGGACTTAGCAATACAGGTTCTTTGTAAATTTCAACGGTCTGTATATAACTGTTCAAAATATGGCCATATACATCAAATTAAATGAACTGTTAGAGCACCCATTATTTTAAATTTATATATTTTATTATAACGGTCATAGTAATCGATATTCTGTCAAATTTCGTCACCTATGGGGATACCTTTTTAATTTTAAATTTATTTTTTTTTTATTAATTTATGCTGTTGGGAGCTTTAACGACACGCAATTTTTTAAAATTTTAATTTGGTGCTCTTTACGGTTCTTAATTGGCGTAAAAAACATGTATGTTGTATGAGGACACCCTTTAATTTTTAATATAATGAACTGTTTTTAAAACGGGACCAAACTGAAAGCATAACCTTTCAAATAAAGAAAAAAATTTTAATATCGGTTCGGAAAAAAGCAACATTCAGACGAATTGATAACCTCCTTCTTTTTTAAGTCGCTTAAAAATAATCCTATTCTTATCTTCCTGTTTGGATTTTTCTCACCCGACTTAAAATTAAAGAGGACACATGATTTAAAATTCCAATAATAAGCTGAATTCCTGGCAGTAATAAAATGATCACGTTGCACTGTAAGTCGGTTTTGTGTTCCGTTTTTTTTTTTAATTAATTTTTTGTTTTATTGACAGTCTTGAAATGTCTCGGAAGCTGTGTTTAAATGGCCCAGATTCTTTTTGTTATGTTTGTGGTGAGCTTACATTTGTGTCACAACGCAGAAACATTACCCCTCGATTAAAAAAGAAATATTTTTTATATTTTGGTTTAAAAGTGAGTCATCAAGATAAACTTTGGGCTCCTCATGGGGTTTTTATTTAAAATGCGTAACGAACCTAATCAAATGGTTTTCTGGAGACCTTTAATGCCTTTTGCTATTCCGGTAATTTGGAGAGAACAGTCAAATCACTTGAACGATTGCTGTTTTGGTCAATTTCCAAATGTTTTCAAAAAAAGGGTAAATAAGAATAAGCAGCACTCTGTTGTATATTCTAATGTGTCATCAGTAGATCGCCCTGTTCCGCATAGTAGAAATTTGTCAGTGCCAATACCACCGAAAAAATTTCAAAACTTTAATGAAAATGAAGATTCTGACCCAGGTGAAACTTATGCTAAAAGTGAAGATTCTGATTTCGAAGCATCTAGTAAATCTAGTTCCCCTCACAAAATCTGCCAGACTGAACTTAATGATTTAGTTGGGTATTTTGGACTTAAGCAAATCCAAGGATGAATTACTTGCATCTAGATTAAGCCAATGGAAATGGTTGACACCTGATGCAAGAATATTTGCTTATCGAAATAGATAAAAAGGCATTGAAGTATTTTTTGCATAAAACACAGTCCAGACGACTAGAGGCTATTTATTGAAGCTTCAAAATTAAGTTTAAAAGCTGTGTTGTTACACAATGGTAATATTTTACAGTCCATTCCTGCAGCCCATTCGGTATATATCAAAGAGCTTTACGAGAATATTAAGACAGTATTAAAAAGCATTATTCTTCTTAGGTGGCTATTACAGAACATTTGTTTCTGTAGCCGAACGTAAAATATATTTCCAAGCGCCTCGATCTTCTGCGCTTCTTCTCCATTTTCTGACACCAACTTGATCTTTGCATCGAAGTTTCGGTCTTCCCCTTCTGTATGAACCGTCACCAGGTTCGTATTCAAATGACTTTCTAGCTGGAGCATCTTCATCCATTCTCACAACATGAGCGTTGTAATTTGATACGTTTGACTATGTCAATGTCGGCATACAGCTCATGGTTCATACGACACCGATATTCTCCGTCACCGCATATTGGTCCACAGATTTTACGAAGAATTTTTTCTCTCAAACACTCCAAGTATTGTATCATCTGTTTTTGCAAATACCCATGCTTCGGAACCATATAATAGCACGGGTAGTATCAGTGTCTTGTAGAGAGTGATTTTTGTCTGTCGAGAGGTGGCTTTGTTTCTAAACTGCTTACCTACTCCAAAGTAGCATCTATTGGCCAGTATTATTCTTCTCTTTATCCCAAAACTGATGTTGTTTGATTTGGTAATGGCGGTACCGAGGTAAATAAAATCGCTGACTACCTCAAGGTTATAGTTTTCAACTTCCACTGTCTGCCCGAATCTACTGGACGTCTTGTGAGTTGATACCATCAACTTGGTTTTATCGCCGTTTACTGCCAGACCCACTTTGGCAGATTCTTTTTCGATTTTTCAAAGGTGGCAGTTACCGCTCGCAATGTTCGACCCATGATTTTTATATCGTCATCGTAAGCGAGTAACATGTGTTGTTTAGTGTATAGCGTGCCAGTTCTATTCACATTCGCATCCCGTATAACCTTTTCTAGCAGGATATTAAAAAGGTCACACGATAGACTATTGCCTTGTCTGAAATCTCGTTTGGTACTAAATAGCTCGGATAGGTTTTTTCCTATTTAGCTGAAGATCGCGAATCAGTAAGGTCATCCTGCACAGCCGTATTAGAAAGAAAGCATTAACTACGAAAAATATAAGTGGCGATAATATATGTAGCGATTTCAAAGTTGTGGCTATTCTCTTAGTGTACATCAAATTTTGTTGCTTCCTATGCGAATGGGATAGTCGTGCTAGGGATTTACATTACAAAAATAAAAAGATACTGGCCAGTTAGACAAAATTTCATACCAGGTTCGAAGAATAAAAAAAAGATACATCCTGAGAAAGTGATTCTCCCGTCTTTGCACATAAAATTAAGATTGATGAAAATTTTCGTCAAAGCACTGAATCAAAACGATCCCAGTTTTTTACATCTCCGTCAACAATTTCCTTAATTAAGTGATGCAAAGGTCAAAGAAGTAATATTTGTAAGCCTACAAATCCATGTTTAATGACAATGATTTTAAAAGACTTTTAAATGCAACTGAAAAAAGTATTGACAGCGTTTAATCAAAACTTTTTGGAAAACTACAAAGCAAACAATTACAAATAATTGGCTGACAACCTTTTACGACTCGTTCAAGGAAATGTGTAATGTAATATGTCACTTAAAATTCACTTTCTCCACTCAAACATTGACTTTTTCCCTTCAAATTCGAAACCATATTTTTTATTTCATCGTTAAATATCATTTTAGATTTATTGTTTTAATATGTTAATCTGTAAATCTAGCATGGAAAACTAAACCTAATAAAATATTTTGTTTTGGGTTTAAAAGTTATTTTGTTTGTAGCAAAAAAAAAATCATTTTGTTGCCCAGTGTTATTCATTAAATGAACTCTTAGGAAATTTTAGATGTACAAATTACCTTGAACCCAAATCATTAAATTTAATTTAACTTAAAATAAAATACCCAGTTAAAAATCAAGCTTACAGGTGGTCCAAATACAAGTATCTTTTGAAATCATAAATTAACCCTTTTACATTTTTCTCATCCATAACTCCGTTGGTAAAGACCGATGCCGGTCGTCGTACGGTACGAGAATGTGAATGCCAACGAGAATGTGACTGCTGTGGCCAAAATTTTTAAGAAAATTATTCACAAACTGGAAAAAATTATTTAAATTAAAAAATAAATGCGGTGAAAGACTATACAAGTTTTCCACAGGGAATGTTTTCTTATTCCACTAAAAGATGATTGGAAACCTCTGAATAATTTAACTGAAAAAATTATCCAGTGATTCAAAAAAGGATAATGGTACAGGAAGTGGAGTATACTGCAAGAAGTTAGGCATCAGACACAGTTCTAGACTGGATAACCTATGTAACATTTTGCAAGCAGAAATTTTTGGCGGTGTCTGAAGTGGCTAGGTAGGTTACGTTCTACGAGACTGGTATTCTCAAGCAATATCAACATTTACATAGATAGTCAGGCGGCTTTAGAAGCACACGGAAGTAGGTGTATTAGATTCAAGGTAGTCAGCAGAGAGTTACAAGCTTTCAACGAACAACACACACTGAAACTGTGCTGGGTACCCGGTCATTACAATATCGAAGGAAATAAAGCTGGAGACGACTTGGCACGAGCTGGAGCTGATTTGGACATGTCAGTTGCGTGGACGTGTACCCTGGTCTCGATTTAATGTATGGGAGGATAAGAAAACAATTTAGACGTGATGCGAATAATTTATTTAGATGCACACAGGCGAAATCCTCGCTGGGGGAAAAAGTTATTGAAGAAAGAAAAAAGCTGTTACGTATGAGTAAGTCTGAAATGAGAATGTATGTACATAGGTATTATAATAGGTCATAGTGATCTCAAATATTTCTTTAAAAAGATTCGACTTTGCGATGATGATATATGCAGATGGTGTGGCGAAGAAAAGTAAATCACAATCCACTCTTTGTCAATGCCCTGTACAATCACACACTCGTAATAAATGTTTTGGCTCTTTTTCTTTCATAATATGAAGGACTTGAGGACTTGAGCTATGGACACCGGAGAATATCAACAATGGTCTTGTGGATCTACACACAAATAATCATGTGTGATCCTCCCTGATATAACCTATCTAGGATTGATTCGCAAGAAAAGAGAAGCAAAATTAGTCTCTACTCTTCTCTCTTCCACAAAACCTAAGACTTGTGCAAGAAACCTTGTCCTATGGACATTCTGTCTTATATAATGAAACCTTGAATGAAATCTCGCTAATGTCAAAAAATGCAGAGTAAATGATTTAGATCTTGAGAAAGATTTTAAATGAAATCTACTAAATTTCTGTATAATGTAAATGCACTTTTATTTAAATTTTCAAAAGATATTTGTATTTCACACACCCGGTAACTTCTGTTTCGAGCATAACTTTAAAAGGGACGGATGCCATTTTTGTTACGAAATATTCATTTTACTCTTGGTATAGGATTAATACTGTAGTAATAATTGCATGCCTAAAATTAATAGATATTAAAGGTAAATAATCGAAACCTTTGATAAAAAAATTCTCCTCAACTCAAAATAACTTAGTTTGATGTTAAAGTCAAAAAGTTCCACTATCTTTTTCTTTAAGTTGAAAGACATTTCTGCAACAACACCCTATTTTGAGAATTTTCTGAATTTGTACATTACATTTTCTGACATTACTCCAGAATAAATATCGGTTAAAGGGAGCAGTGTTACAATGAAAGTTATTGCTTTGGAAATTCGTGATCAAGATTAACGTCCGCACCTAGCCGTATTAGCTCTTATCTGAGGGTGTTCATACCACCGGGTGAATCTTTGATGTGTTAACCGCAAGGAAGGAGACCATTCAACTCCTTTTGCTGAGAGTGCAACAGCACACTTAATCAACCATGCACATTGCATGTCTTGATCCACACAAACTGACCTATTCTTTCAGATTCAGGCTCCAGGAACCCTGCCGTCGGGTGCGCCGTCAAAGCTTCTGGAAATGCCGCAGTGACAATTTGTACCGCCGGCGGAGACTGCTTTAGAAATACAAAAGGTGATGAAATTATCATACTACTCTCTACATACATTTAACCGATTAATCGTCCATTTAAATAACCGATGGCGCTAACTAGCCACTAATTGGCTTTTGGCGGTTTTTACAACCTTTTCTTTGTACTTATTCGCAACAAACAAAACTTTTGTTTTTTCTGTGCGTTTATATGTGAGTTTTTGTATTTAAATTATGTCTGCTTTTATTTTTCTTCCTGCGTGCAATAGTGGTTGCTGTTTTCCGTTGTTTGTTTATTTATTTGTTGTAGCTGTAAGAGCCAATGTTGCCATATGTAAATATGTAAATATTCTTAAAACCTAATAACGAGTTCTACCGGTTTCGGTGGCACCAGTCTCTCAGACACTGGTCAGATCTCAAAGATTCTTATCTTCCAGTAACAGACCACTTCAAGCCTTTACGACTAGCGTCAATTACCCCGGAAACATTAGCGTCAAAGCGTTAGAAGTAAACAAGACTATAATAAACCGGGAGGAAATTACAATAGAAAATTATATTTAGACCTAAAAAATTGCATTGCATTTTAAAAGTGCAGCCTTTAAATCATCAGCATCTATTGTAATTTCAGTAACCTTAACTTATATCTGCATGGACGACTATTAATTAATTATTTAATAGGCTTAGAAGGAATATGAGTATTAATTCGTTACCTAGCATGGTAACAAATACCTTTACTCGTTGCAGTAAAAAAAACATAACACCCAGACTTATAGGCTAGCACACTACCTACTAGACTGCCTGGGGACAAAGAAGAAGGATTTAAAAAATAAAGAAGGATTTAAAAATAATTTGTAAATACACAGAGCCAAAAATGCCTAATAGAATCAAAAATATTTTCGCTATGAAATGTTTTTACGCTAAGGGGTATTCAAGCAGAAAGGAGGGAATTTTTTTTCGAAGAGATACCCTATTATTTTTATGAGGTAAATCTTTTTAATTTTTTCAAGAAGGGAATCCCATTAATTCAATTCAGATATCCCTCCTACAACACGGTCGATAGGTTCCTATAATATGACGTGTTATGTGAAACCGTGCTATAGGAGACTAGAAGCTGGTACAAAAACAGGGGTTAAGTTCCAAAAAAATATTTTAATGCCACAGAAGAAACTTTATTTCTATTGAAAATAACAAAATAAATAAAAATCCAATTAAATATATTAAAAAACAAATATAAATCCACGTAAATACATAAAATACAAACAAAAATCGGCATAAATATACATATGTATATGAATGTATATTATGATTTTAGTTTAGAAATTTTCTTCATCATCGCTACTCAATTCAATTAATGGGATCATTTTTTTCGGCTGAATAATATCATCTTCTCTTTATGGACTTGCATTTATATTTTGTTCACCTGCTGATATCTTTAAAAAATCCGTAATCTTGCTTTGTTTCCTTTTCCGTTCAAGGTTGTTGTAAATTTCTTGATATGGTGATAGGCAATTTTGTAATACCGTTTTGAATTTTCGGCTTCTTTCAGCGCAAGGGTCTGCATCCAAGAACAATAATTCTAATTTTTTGGCCAAGTCTAATTTTTGTAGTGTCAAATTATTAACTTTTTATCTTCATCAGAGCTAGAATCGATTTCATTCACTTGAGGTTCGGATGCCATTTCTACTGCTGGCCATATCTTTTTCCAACATCGATTTAATGTTGTAATTTTCAGTTCTTTCATCGATAAGGATAAGATATAAATGTTCTATTGGGCATTTTTTTCCACCAAAGCCCAGTTTGATCGGCATTCAAAACTTGTTTTGATGTTTATCCTTGCTCCGCAATTATTTTTTGTAACTTTTCTGGATATGACCTGGCAGCTTCATGATCTGCTGATGCAATTTCACCTTGAATTTTTATATTGTGAAGTGAAAAATGCTTTTTAAATTTCTCAAGCCAACCTTTACTGGCTAGAAAATATGGGTTCACAGAAGATTTTCTATTTTGTTTTAGATGGTTATACATTTCAAGAGCTTTTTGCCTAATTATATTACTGTCCAATGGAATCATCAATTCAAATTCTCAGTGCTTTCTCCATTTTTTTTTAATTATTGGCACACGGGACGAGCTGAAAACTTTGTGGATTTCGAAGATCCTGCAACAACAGCACTCCTAATTTCCTTCTCACTTTTCTTAATTGTGGGGACTGTCGCCTCATTTAAATTTAGGGTTTTTGCAATGTGTGATGTTTTTTCTCCTTTTAGCAGACGATCTAAAATTTGTATTTTTATTTCTAAGAAATAAATTTTCTCTTCCGAATTGTTTTTATATTTTCACCAGACATAGTTTAGGACTGAAATTTATTTTTCCACAAATAGTCTTACTTAGTTACAAAAAATTAACGCCTTATTAATTACCTCAAAAAATTTAATAAAATCGATTCCTGTTAAATTAAAATTTATTTTAATATTTTTGTTTACTATTTCACAATTCCACACAATAGTTTTTGTGTATTACACAAAATATGGTCTGGGCTCTTGCGATGGTCTCCACAAAACGCTAAAAATATACTAAAATGGTCTTCAAAAAATAATAGTGTTGTAGAAGTACCGTGTTATAAGAGGTTTCGGAAATTTTTTACTCTATTTTGAAACAAAACAAAAATTATCCATAAAGAAAAACTCTTTGATTCTATTAGGTTTTCTTCTGAACTGTAAATAAATGGATTTCTTATTGATTTCATTAGCCTACCTAATTGATGTTTTCAAAAAGGTTTTCCTGATTGATTTCATTAGGTTCTTATATGATCATGTGTAAATTATCTTTTTAATTTTCTCAATATAGGATTATATTAGCTTTCTTGTTATTTCGTTTATATAAATCAACATAGAAACTGTTTGTTAAAACTGAAAATGTTCACCATGGTTTTTGGGTCTTAGAAATTAAGTGGCTTCAACCCCCTCTAGACAATCCATTAGAAGAAGCTTCCCCGACGTTCCACCCCCAGGAAAAATAGAGGATAATATGAAGGCAAAATAAAATGCCAGGCATTCGCCACCACAAAAAGAAAAGGTAGAAAGAAAAGAAATCTAAGATTGATAAGCAAAAAATTTCAAAGGAGATGCAAAAAAAGCAATATACCAATTGTTTTCAGTTTTTTTTATTTTGAAAATTTTTTGTTTTTATAAAAAAATACCAAATAGATAAAATCAAGAAGAAACCTTTTTGAAACAAAAAACAAGAAGAATACCTAATAAAAACAATAAGTTTTATTCTTGATTTTTTTAAAAAAGGTTTTCCTTATTTAAATAAAAAGACTTTCTTCTTGAAAAAAAAATCTTATAAATTTTGTTCTATTTTATTAGGTATTTGGACACTGTATTTTCTGTGTGTACTTACTACAGCATCGTTAATATCTATAAATTTTTTAGTTTATCCAAAAATGCATATTTCGATTTATTCTTTAAAAACTAGTCAGCTGTTTCCACACTAAAGCGCCATAGTTTTGATATGAACTCATTTGTTTGGTTTGTTTAACAACATGTGTGTACGTAATAATGGGTGATTTTTTTGAGGTTAGGATTTTCATGCATTAGTATTTGACAGATCACGTGAGATTTCAGACATGGTGCCAAAGAGAAAGATGCTCAGTATGCTTTGACATTTCATCATGAATAGACTTACTAACGAGCAACGCTTGCAAATCATTGAATTTTATTACCAAAATCAGTGTTCGGTTCGAAATGTTCAAATGTGACAAATTTTGTTCAGCGATGAGGCTCATTTCTGGTTGAATGGCTACGTAAATAAGCAAAATTGCCGCATTTGGAGTGAAGAGCAACCAGAAGCCGTTCAAGAACTGCCCATGCATCCCGAAAAATGCACTGTTTGGTGTGGTTTGTACGCTGGTGGAATCATTGGACCGTATTTTTTCAAAGATGCTGTTGGACGCAACGTTACGGTGAATGGCGATCGCTATCGTTCGATGCTAACAAACTTTTTGTTGCCAAAAATGGAACAACTGAACTTGGTTGACATGTGGTTTCAACAAGATGGCGCTACATGCCACACAGCTCGCGATTCTATGGCCATTTTGAGGGAAAACTTCGGAGAACAATTCATCTCAAGAAATGGACCGGTAAGTTGGCCACCAAGATCATGCGATTTGACGCCTTTAGACTATTTTTTGTGGGGCTACGTCAAGTCTAAAGTCTACAGAAATAAGCCAGCAACTATTCCAGCTTTGGAAGACAACATTTCCGAAGAAATTCGGGCTATTCCGGCCGAAATGCTCGAAAAAGTTGCCCAAAATTGGACTTTCCGAATGGACCACCTAAGACGCAGCCGCGGTCAACATTTAAATGAAATTATCTTAAAAAAGTAAATGTCATGGACCAATCTAACGTTTCAAATAAAGAACCGATGAGATTTTGCAAATTTTATGCGTTTTTTTTTTTTAAAGTTCTCAAGCTCTTAAAAAATCACTCGTTATATGATTTGCACTCTATTGTCCTCTAACAACTTTAATTAATAAAAAGATATTTTCTTTTGATTCTGGCAACTCTGCTATACTTCCTCAATGTTGTTGTTAATTGTTGACATACTTCCTCCCTTCATGCTTTTCTTCACACATTGTTAGTTTTCATTGTTCTGCCTGGTTCCGCTGTTGTGCTGTGAAGTTTGTAGTATCATTTTGTTCTTTTTCCTTTTTCGTCGGGGATTTTTTAACTTTTTTATAATTCTGCGATATTCTTACTACAGAAAGGAGATTAACTTTTACACTGGCCAACTCAATTTTGTTAAAATATTAACACCCGTTTCTTTTTACAAGATATAAGAATGAATAGATAGTTGAATAAAAACTTTACAGTATTTCCGTAAGCTTTAATGGGATCATTTGTAATTTGTTTTTCTCCGTTCAAAAGCTCTTAAAAATACGGTGTTGTGTCAAGCTACTTTTTAGTCACTTCGATTTATTATTTATGAAAGAACCCGCACAGAAACCCGCAAACAATTGGAAATGAAGGGGGATGGGTAAATGAGAGCAATATGAAAATAGAGCAACAATCATAACAATGGGTATCTCCCAGGAGCTCGTTTTCTTGGAGATCCCCGAGCACTAGTTCCTGAATCATCCAGAATCGTCACAATTGACCTAATTAGCGCTATTCATGGAACTAGCTTGCAAGGTTTTCCCTTGGTCAATGCTCCGACTCTTGGCGAGGGCTTTCGGTAGGTTATGTAATGGCTATGGACTATTTTCCGTGATTATTGGGGTGTGGTATTTTAGCTTTCTTTCGACATGCATGATAGTCGTCTTCTGGTCTTACGTCGAGTAATGAGGCGTGATGTAACAAATTGCAGTTTTGGTTTTGATCCATCAATTTTGGTTGGATTTCTCATTACTATAAACATCGACTCACAGAGCAGTAAACTTTTATTTCCCAAATGGAACTTTTCCATTTGTGAAAAGCGTTTTGACACTTTAGTAGGGCTGTAAAAAATTGAGACGAAGGTTATGAACAAGGAAGCAGCATTCTATCCCCCATCCAAGAATAAGGTTAACGAATTTACCAGAAGGTCGTGCTTTTTAAACAAATATACCCGCCAAAAATTTCTCTCTATAGACATTTCTAGACCACTCCACAACATTGGAAAGTATTCCACAACATACAAAAACATCGCGAGATAAGTCTGAAAGGGTTGAAACCCCCTGGAACGTCCTAGATGAAATGAATTATAAATCGCTTTGAAATTCGGTTGCCTGTGCAACAACAACAGCTAATTTGCTAAACAAATTCTCTTTTTTTCAAAACTTGGACCTAAAGGGGAGAAAAGC
This sequence comes from Phasia obesa, assembly GCA_949628195.1. Lineage (NCBI taxonomy): Eukaryota > Metazoa > Arthropoda > Insecta > Diptera > Tachinidae > Phasia > Phasia obesa. The sequence continues at coordinate 158,137,920 of OX451215.1, forward strand.
TGGAAAACGGTAATTTTTGTACGGTTTTAATTTTCGAACAGCACTCAGGTTATGATCCCGACATTGCACCGGCAGGAGGATAGACGTGTTTGTGGAAATTCTATTTGAATCTTCGTATATTGAAAGTAACAGCAGAGACCTTTGTAGGGAGTTTAATCCCATCACGAACTATTCAACTAAAAACCGAATTCTCTCTGTAATGCATAGTGCGATTCACTGGCCATTCGGTCAAAAATGGACGGGCTCTTAACGAATAGCGTGTTAAATGCAAAAACGTGCGGGTATCGGGAACAAGTTCCCTAATTTCATTACAGTACGTACTATTGTAGTAAAGATAAGGCAGCGAAACACAACTCATATTGCGTTAAAGCTCTAGAGAGTTGGGGCGCAGGCCCATACATGAGAGAGTAATATTCCATTTTTGGCCGTCTTATTAATAGTAAGAAGATCAACTGGATTGACTTTAAAAATGTATTTAGTCCATCGAACATCGCACTGGATTTTTATGCTAAGAACATCAAGAGCTTTCAAGTACTGAATACTTATATCACCCATTGCACAGATAAAGCAGCATTTTCGAATACAAGTCTGTGCCTACGCAAACAACGTTGAGACTTACGAGCGTTAAAATCGACTCTATTCACACGAACCCATACAGAGATTGATGTGAGATCGTGATTGATTCCTTGGCCCACACCTCCAACTAGTTCGGTCTAATGCTGAATAAATACGAAAGGCAAATGCTGCTGTCATCTGCTAAAGAGTATATAGTGTTGAAAGCTTCAGAAAGCATGCAGTTACAAAAAAAAACTAACAAAGAGAAGAGAGCCTTGCGGTACCCCTGAATTTATCTTGAACTCGTTTAATGACAATCCATCTGGAACAACTAGTACAGAGCGATCTCTGAGAAGACTCGATATAAATCGAGAGAAGTTACCAAAACCAACACGTTTTGACAGAAGCGCACCATGCCACACTCTATCAAACGCCTTGGATATATGTATCTAGAGCAAGAGCCCCCACGGAAACCCCTAAGGGTCTGTGAGCACATACACAATCTCAACGAGAATCTCACAAAGAGAACAAAACATGTAAAAATTTATAGAATGACACTACCGGTTTTAATGAAATTTATTTCTTATAGAGGGCAAAAATGTTTTTATCCAAAACTACTATTATTACTGTTGTCACTTTCAGAATCTGTCTGAGATCCTGAAAGTGACACCAGACTACGCTCGGTCATTTATGATGATGCACCAAATAATGTGTAATAAGAAGCAACCTTCAAAGTGAATTTCGTTTCTATGATTACATACTGGTTTTAAAATTTTTGTTTGGTAATAATACCCGGAACACTGTGCAAAAGTTGTTTCCCCTTCTCTATTATACGGTATGATGATAATATTTCTTGTCTTGTCTATTTGCGTGAAGTTGTTGCTTTTGTTATTTTCGTTCACATTTAACCCAGTTGTTGAACAAGTTAAATTGCTTGTATTTTTAGTTTTTCATTTTGTTGTTGTTTTAATTTTTTTTATTTAAACCAGTCCAACATAAAGTTATTTATACCAACAAGCAACTTTTGCCATTTGGCTCAAAACAAAAATCAAATGTCTTCAATAAATTCTCTCCTGCTGTGGTTGATATTGAGAGTCTGTGCTTTGTCTTTATGACTGACTGGTTTTCAAGTTGAAATACAATTTTATTGTTGTTGATGTTGGTTGACATTTGTTAGAATTTGCATCCATCTCTTCGTTTATTTCTGTCTGCATATTTTCATATATTTTCATATATTTTTTTTCTTTTTTAAAGTGTGTCTGTTGTTCATATTAAGTCATTCTTAACATTTAAAGTCATTCGCACTCTTTTTGTTTTACTTTGTGTTTTTTACTTTTACTTTCTTTCTCGTTATTCAATTATTGTTGCAAAATTAAATAAAATTACTTACACAGTTGGCTGATTTTCTTGCTTCCCTCTCTTTGTCTCTTTTGACTTTTGCAATTCTTTTGTTGTTATTGTTGTAGTAAGATGCTGATAGTAATTAACCTTTGTTTGTTGGTCTGGATCTTCTGTCAGATTCCTTCAATCGCCCCAGTTTTTGTAGTTGCATTAAAGTAGAATTTTTGTGGTTAAATGCTTAAATATCACAGCGATTTTTCAGAAACTGTAAAAGATATAAAGATTGTTTAAAAAAAAAGCAATTTTTAATTCATGTAATTTGTGTGAAAAGGTAATTAAATGGAAAATTTGTGCATCAGGTAACAACGAAAATTAAAGCAATTAAGAAAAAAAAAAAATAATCACCATTTACTGCTTAATTGCAGTATTACAGAGGCAAAAACGTTAGTAACTCGCTTTCGTTCAGTTTTTTTTGTTTAATCAAACACTGAAATATTTTGTTAAAGTGAGTGTGGGTTTGAGGCAGTAAACCGGGTTTTCTGTGGTTAGTTATAATTAACGAACAGAAGTTTCAGATAAACAGAACTTTTTTAATTAAAAGAGAGAAGTTGGCCAATATTTTTTTCTTAATATTTACTGTGTCTTCAATGTAACTGAACATTTAAGACTAAAGAGATAAATAAACGTAATTTTTGAAAAGGTCTGCATAAAAATTGATGGTATCATTGAGATGTTCGTCCGAGAGTCCGAGAGAGATAGCGAATTTGGATGCGTCCGACTTCTATACACTCAGAAAATTTTTACGACTACTGATTGTAGCTTTTTTTAAAAAGTATTCCCTAAAGGTGGTTATTTCTAAACGAATAAAATGTTATTTTTTTTACTGATTCCAACATTAATTTCTTAAAAAACTGGCTTTTTTCCATAAATTAATTTAGAGTACATAGCAGGGAATGGCAAAAGTATAATTTTTAGTACTTATTAAGTATTTGAGGCGAAACATGTATAAATGTGTATAGCAACAGCTCAAACAACATACCATACACACATACTCATATCAATTGCAACTTAAATAACTACAAGTATAGGCAGAGAATAAACGTTCGCATACTTGTTCATAATTTTTCGCAATACAACTAAATATAAGTAAAAGTTGGATAAAGTATTGGCTATACCCATACTTGTAAATACAGAGTAGGAATATGTACAAGTATGTAAATACTCTAAGTATACTAAGTAGAGTATTTTATAAATATATGTAACTGTATGTATTAATTATTTTACAATTTAAAAATACGTTTATTCATTCCATCATCCTAATATAAAAATTATTTTAGTTCTCCATACTTAACCAATGTTCGGTTATAAACAAAATATTGCCACACATCATCCACCTTTATATACACACAATTCATAAAAGTAGTTGTTTTACTTATAGTATTATAAGTACTTTTCCATACTTGTAAGTATTAGGCAGTTATAAGTATGGGTATGACAGATACCCATCACGTTATCTACCTACAACCAGTTGTACTCATACATGCATTACTTATACATTTTTAAGTTCGTTGTGTATAAATAAAGTTTGTTATAAGTATTGACTACAGCCATACTTATTTCACTGCAAATATGTAGGTGTAGATATTTTCTGTGTTATAAGTATAGGTATAACTGATACCCAAAAATATGTGTAAATACTTGACTACATTTATTTTATAAGTACTTTTTGTCAGTCTCTGGTACATAACTCTAACTACTGCAAAAATTTTTATTCACTTCGCTTACTACTTTAACTGGAAAAATACACTTATGTCTATTTTTTGTTAAGTGTATTGCTTCTGCACATAAACAGTTTTTTGTCTCTCCTTAAAATTTTAGTATTTTGAGTTGTGACCCTTTTGTATTTAGGGTGCGATATGTACAGTGAGATGCAGAAATGAGTGGCTGCATGCAAAATGAACCTATGAAAAATCGCCCAAAACCATAAATGAAAAATAGCCCAAGAAATCTTCATACAAAATTGAGTAATATTTCATAAGAAAAGTAACCCAAAAATTTTGGGTGTTTTTTCGTCGTTTTTGGAGAATAATTCATTTTTATATTTTATGTTTTAATGAAAGATCACCCATTTATTGAGCGATTATATATGATGAAGAAATTTTTCCATAAGAGTGTAAAAATAATGGTTTGTCCATAAAAAGATATATTTTTAATAGAAAATTATCACTAATAATAAGTAGTTATAAAGTTTACCTTAAACAGCAGAAGTGTTAACATTAAAATTTTATCACGATATAAACTGGAAAAATATACAATTTAGTTTCTGACTCTGCTTTTCCAAAAAAAAAAAAAAAAAAAAAAATTATAAATAATAAATATGCAGAAAATACATATATTGACATCACATTTAAAGTTGTACCAGAGGCAGTCTCTAAAAAGCTTCTGATTATTTACGTACATTGTTTTGGCGAAAAATTTTGTTGTAGTAGTAAATATTTCCAGTTATAATGTTTTATAAATAAGTTACTAATATAAGTTGATATATGTATATGTATGTATAATTTATAAATGGGTTTATTGGAAAATTTTAGAATTAGGCGCCGCAGGCAAACAATTTTTATAAAATAAAAAAACCGCGCGATTTTTATAAAATATATAATTGTGCGGTTTTTGCCTGCAGCGCACAATTTTAAAATTTTCCAATAAACAATAATTAATTTAAATAATTAATTTCAACTCATATTAGCAAACTATTTGTACCATTATTATTTATTTTATTCACATATCGTCGCGTTTCTTCTTAAACCACGTAAGCGACATTTTTTCGAAATTGATTTTTTTGGTTTTTATGGAAGTAAATAACATTTCCCACCAGACTACATTCTCATCTTAACAAGTTTGTATGAAAAATAAATAAATCCATTTTCAAAACCTCGTAAGTGCCGTACAAATGACATTTGCATGCAAAATATAATGGTTTTTATATTTTAAGTTGGAACTGTTAAAGTCTCAACCACTAAGTTTTTTGTATTTAAGATTAAAAAAAAATCATGAAAGTTGCAGGCCAATTAGAGCAAAAAAAAAAAATTATTTTGAAACCCATATTAAAGAAGTTATTATTATATGGACGACTTCTTGGCGCTTACTTGGTTTAAGAATAAACACGACGATATATTTCCTTTCATATTTATTTTAATGAACTGATACAATAATTTATTTGGGTACATGGGCAACAATATATTTAACTTGGTAGCAACAAGCTTCCTAACAGACTGTGATCACAGATTACATACAACTTCTTATCAAAGCTTGCTCGATGTATTAAATCAACGGTTAATTTAGCAACGCGTTGCTAAATTAAACCGTTGCAACGGGTTGTAGCGACCGTGACTACGGTTACGTAGCGTTCGCTTTCTTGGATTTTGATTAAAGATTACACACAGAAGTTG
>OX451215.1:158143464-158296664 GCA_949628195.1 Phasia obesa
ATCGCAGCTGTGACTACCAACGTCGTTGAAAAAGAAAAAAACTTCAACGCAAGTGTATCACCGTTCGGATCCTACAGCGAATTTTAGTGACAGACTTACACAGTACAACACATAATTTCGGGATTTAATTCTGATAAATGTTTATGAAAAGAGCCCCAAAAAGATGATGTTCCATGACCAAACGAGTGATGCAGAGGTTCTTCTATTTGGGACTACTTTCATAAACAATTATCAGAATTGAGTCCCGAATCAATCATCTCAAAAATGTTGCACTGTGTTATACATACGATCGTCAGTCGCGTGTAAATTACTGTAGAGCCATCCTCAACGAAGAGGACGATTTTGAGGGACTAGGGGTTAAGTCAATAAACAAAATTTTCGTTTCTTTGGCAGATGTGGAACAAGATTAAACTGGGCACCTGCAGGTTGGCCTAATCCCATGGTGGTCTTACCACCGAGTGAAATTCAAGCGTAGACTGGCGCCCCCATTGTGTAGTATTACAACACTTTACGACTGCCACCAATCGCAATTTGGGTGTGATACAGTCACAATGAGTAGCAATTTATATAATATAGCAAGCCTTAACCAAGGCAAGCCTAGATTCCATTCTATAGCCTCTTGCTTAGGGGTTTGAAGACTATCCAAACTCCGTCTGTTGAGAGTGCAACAGCACACTTAATCTACCGTGCACCATACCTACATAAATCGATCTTAAACCACAACCACCACGTGTACCCCCGAAGGCGACCTAACCAACAACCGGTCACAGAGAGGATAGGTTCTCTGTGGGGCTACCGATTGCCGTGGTACCAGTCCTTTGGGGACTGGTCGGGCCTCAAAGAGGACCCGTCTGTTTTAAGACACAGACCTTTTCTTCCAGATTTAGGTTCTAGGAACCCTTGGTAAACATGTGGTTCAATAAAACGGTGCAATAACGTCCACATTCGCAATGGATATTATAAAGATTTCCCAATATAACCATTCCAGACTGCTTTCTTTGGAGTCCCGTGTTAATGCAACCAAGCCTCAAACAAACGCTGCCTTAAAGAAGAATACTCGATAGGAATGCCAACATTTATCACCGGAAATCTTCGTAGAGAATGCGATAAAACGGACACAATGTTTTCCAAACTGGCGGCAGCGACTTGCCGGACATCATATTTCCCATTAACAGATATAATATTAATATAAACTCAACATATTATTTTTTTTTATTTAGTAGAAAAGTTATTAATAAAACTAAATTAAATTTGCTCTACGCGTTATAAACTTAGATTCACTACAATAACAAAACAGTAAACAAAAAATTAAAAATTAAAAAAAAATTTAATGAGACTTTAAATTAAAATGAATATTATAGGAATTTACTAAAAAAAGTGTTTCGTAACGGGTGATTTTTTTAGCAACTTTCTTTTCGGCAACACTGATCAGCCACGTGTATTCGTTTTGGTTATCGCGTATAACCTAGTAAATTCTTTAAAATAAGTCGGACATTGATGCAGGACCATTTATAACTCATTTTTTCACTGGAGGAGCACCATTAAACTTAACTTTTTCACAGAAGGAGTACCATTAAACTTAAGTTTTCACTGGAGGAGCACCATTAGACTCATTTTAATTTTAACTAGCAGAATTTGGAGTCTCACTTCCTATACAAAGGTATAGGGCGCGGTACGGATTTTGGAGGAAGCGCCAGGATAATGGCGCTTTGGTTTCTAACCTCTGCCATTTAAATTTTTTAGCTGAGAAAAAAAATGTTACTGTTAAACATGTTCAGTTTTGTCTTTAATTTAACCATGAATTGACTTACAAACGAACAACGCTTGCAGGTTATTGAATTTATAATCAAAATTCATTCTCGATAAAGAAAGTGCATCGTGCACTTCTTCCATTTTATGGTTAACTTGGGCGACCTTCTGAGGCGACTATAAGGAATCTAAATTTCATACCAAATTTACATTATTTGACATTAAACCACCTACACGCATACGTAAAGGAAATATAGCAGCTGTATCCACCAGTGTTGTTGATTACCGTGAATTATCGATATGGCACCGTTCGCTGCAATTGCGACTCTGTGACTCCATTAATGGAAGAGATGGATTTGGCTGACATGTGCTTTGTGCAAGACGTTGCCACATCCCACAGAGCACGCGAAACAATGGCCCAACTGAGAGGTGATGGCTTTTAAGTGCATTAGAAAACAGTTTAAAGACCGTGTTGAAAGGCTTGTTCTGTATACATTTGTTCATATCATACTTGGGATTTTTTCATTAGAATTGAAATTTCCTTGGCGTTATTGCCAAAAATTACAACAATATAAATTTTAACTACTATTTAATGCAAATGTGAATTTTGATTTTTTTCGAAAAGTATTTATTTATTCATCAATTCTATTTTGTCCCATTCCAAGTAATCCTCCTCAGATATAATGCTCTGAGATACTTCTGAAATGCGCTTTTCGGTATGGCCATCAACTCGTTCTTCGATTCTGAAGAACGTGTTGATCAACAGTCTCTTCAGTTTTTGCGATAGGAAAAACTCGCAGAGAGCCAAATTTGGTGAAATTTGGGCAAAAAATCACGAAAAAGCATTGATGTGTGAGCTGGTGCATTATCGTGTTGCATAATCTATGATTTTTTTTTCCACAATTCCGATCGTTTGAGTCGATTTGTTCAAGTAAACGTTGCATAACTTCCTTCTAGTATTCCTAATAAACCGTACGACCTGTTGGCAAGAACTCATGATGCACCACGCCATTGTAATCGAAGAAAACAGTGAGCGAAACCTTCAGATTTGATCGAACTTGGCGTGTTTTTTTCGGTCTTGACTCATCTGGCCGCTTCCATTGGGACCTTTTTGAGAAAACCTGGATCGTAGTTGACGTCATTTAACAACTCGATAATCGAATGTACCAACCCAGCGAAAATTTAAAATTCTCCTTTTCTTTTGCACAGACCTCGTATATACTTACATTAGAGGACAAATATTATCACGTTTTGCATTCGGGCACAACTTTATTAATTATAATTCTTGCCAAAAAAAACCGACTTCAAAACAGAAAGAAGGGCACCAATTCTAAACTAAAAATCTAAGAAGTAATCTGTAAAAATTAGATTTAAACCAAATAAAATATGCGCCAAAATTAGAGGGAAAAAAGTAAAGACAGTGTGAATGTCAAGCCTCACCCTATTACTGTTCAAAAGTTAAGCTATTTTCACCAGCATCCGTCTTTTATGGGAACACCATTCAAGCTTCTGTCTATAACGGTTTCAAAGATAGGGCAACATAAATCAAATAACATCACCTATTGGGACACCCTTTAATTTACAATTTTATATTAAAACCTGTTGTTATAGAGGACTTGGCCACAAAGATTCTTTGTAAATTTCAACTATCTGTCTATAACGATTCAAAAGTTTGGCCATATATATCAAATTACATGAACTATTGGGACACCCTTTACATAATAATTCCAAATATTTACACTTGTTATTATACCAGAGAAAGTAGTGGACATTCTGCCTAAGTTGAAAAGTTAGCGCCATATAGATCAAATTACATAATTTATGGGGACACCCTTTAGTTTCCAAATTCAAATGTATACTTGCTATAGTGGAGTTTGCAGTACAGATACCTTGTAAATTTCAGCTGTCTGTCTATAACAGTTCAAAAGTTTGGCCACATCCATATATAGAATTACATTAACTATTGGGATATTAGTCGAACTATTTATTTTACATACAAATGAAATTTGTTACACGAAAATTTTGTAAATTACATATGACAACTACTTATGCAAAACTGATGTTGATGGTGCGAGATGATTAAGAACCCGTTGCTATAAAACAACTGATATACAAAATTTGACATTGATAACTGTCTTCTTCTTTCCTTTGCGGCTGTTAATGACAATGCTTTGAAATCATTTGGTTAATGGTAATGATCTTGTTTGCATAAAGAATTCCCAATGAAAATGTTTCATGAATAACCGGTGAAATTCAAAACAATTCATTAGCATTATTTATAAACTAATGCTAATGAAAAAGGCAATTAATTAGTCAATTTAATTGGATTTTATAACACAATGATTTTCTCTCTCTCTTAACCTCTTGTCATCACTCTTTTTCAGTTTTAACTAAATGCCTGTAACATCCTGTGCTATAAATGTTACCATGTCGCTTCACTTTGGCAATTATAAACTTTTAATTTGTTTCTTTTTCTTCCTTTTAAATATATATGTATGTATATACATATGTATGTAGTTATATTTTATTTTCAAGATAAACTTTTAATTGGCATCTGAATGCATGCATGCGCTTGAATGCTGTCTAACTTTGAAAAGTTATTTTTATTTTTGCAGCTACAAAAGAGTTGTATTGTGTCAAAGCAGTTCTTGACACAGCAAATTTATTTTTGTTGCTTCTGGTTGCATATTTATTAAAACTTAAGCTGAACATTTAAATAAACTTAAAACAATGATAATAATTTGTGATTTTTACGACGGCAATTTGATAATTCCGCGACTTTTTGGATAAGGGATATTTTTCTTTTGGCAAAGAAAAAACGTTTTATTTCTCGATGAGCTCGATAGATTTAATCCAGGGTCTTTCTTGTTTTTTTATTAACTCCAAATAATAAGATTTTTCAGGATCCCTTATAAATTGGTCATACGCTTACGCTTATGGTCGAGTGCTTACACCCAATTAGCTATTTCATATCCAAATAATCATGCAAAATGTTACATACCCGCTCATGTTAGATGCCTACAACCTGAGCCACATCACGAACTTTTTATGCTTTTAAAAATGAAACTCGTTGAGTTACACAATTAGGGAATTCGTAAAAAGGTTGTTCGACATTTGATGATAAGTTTATCGACATCATTAAAAGACAGGCTCTCATAACAACCTACACTTGTTGCAATAAACAGGGTCTAATCATAAATGCTAGCAAATTTGACGACATGCTCTTCACTTAAAGGAGGACGGGTATAGAGGGTATATCGGAGATAAGTGTTTCAAGGAAAGTAAACTTTCTAGGCGTTACTCTGGTCAAGGAGCTTCCCTGAATCGAACAGATTCACGAACGCGATGGAGATAGAGAAGGCAAAAAGGTTCTTGCATCAAACGAGTGTGTGGCCATAAGTGGGAATCTCGCCAACGGCTGTAAAATCGGTTCAGTATTTACCGAGTGCTGTGCACAGCAACCTTAGAAAAAAATATACGAATAAATAATTTTCCTCCTTTTTCTGAAATCGCACAGAGGGGCTAAAAGCCTTTTTTCGCGAATTAATTAATAGTGAGGCTCACAAAATTTTATGTGGGTTGCTATTAGAAGAAGATGTATGTTTGAACAAAATCATGGTGGTATAATAGGAGGGAAACAAGTACCCCCAAATAAAAAATATTATAATATTTCCTATGTCTACAGAATAGCAATAGCCAGGTACACTAAATATAATCCACTTAGGTCTTAGAACAAACTGCATGTTCGAACAAAATCCTTGAGGTATATGAGGGGGGAAATGAGTACTCCCATACAAAAAAAGTAAAATTTTTATATCTGGAGAACTACAATAGCGAGTCATGAATGAGGGTAACAATTAGAGCTAAATTTATGTTTCAACAAAATCTTGGCGGAGGGAAAATAGTATCCCTATATAAAAAAAAATATATAATTATTTTTCTCCGACTGGTGGTTTTTCCAAACTTTTCGGCCGCTAAAGAAGTCAAATTTATTATGCTTTGCATAGTCTTCGATTTTCAACGCAACCAGTCGTTCTTAACTTTATTTCTGCAGCATGTAATAAAACTGGTAATTCTGTAGACCCCCTTAAAAATTTCGATTTTTTTTTAATTTACTTGCAACATGAGCACACGGAATTCCAATTGAGGTTTGTATCCAATTCATATTTGTTTCAGTTAAAAATCGGACTTCCCTACTGTATGCTTTATTTTACTTAGTCTTAAACTCAAAAACGAATTGCTTCAATGTATTATTGAAAAATTTAAAGTTGGCTTTGAATAAACGAGTGCTTTTCTTTATTCCTTCCTTTAAGATGGTAATTTTTTCATCAAAAGTTCCCTAAACGATTGAGTTTGATATTTTATATTTTATCACACACATGACTTTTCAAATTCTAGTGATCATGCTCAGGTACGCACATACAAATAACCACATCCAGTCGTGACTCAGGCGTGACTCATGCATGACTCACTATTAACACTTGCACGTCTCTAATGAAATACATACAACAATGACAACAACACAATACAAGTGTAAGTAGATGCTGCAAAGGGCTTTTTGTTAGTAAACTCAATGCGTGAGCTTCTTACTAAACCGGCCTAGACACGGTCAAAATAATCATCCAGCATTTGTGAAAATATATTTGTGTGTGTGTTACACAGACGATACTGGATGAAAAAACAAAAATTTTTGATTTCTGGCATGCTAGATGTTTACTTTATTTGAAAGGTTGCGCAATTGCGATTGGTCCTGTTTTAAAACCAATTCATTATTTTAAAAATTAAAGGGTGTCCCCATACAACATACATGTTTTTTCGTGTATTAAGTACCGTAAAGGGCTCCAATTTAAAAGTTTAAAAAATTGCGTATCAATAAAAATTAATAAAAAAAATAAACTTAAAATTTAAAGGGTATCCCCATAGGTGACGTAATTTGACCTTTATTGGTCTATCTTTTGAACCGTTATAGTCAAAACCTTGAAAATTTTAAAGAATATCGATTACTATGACCTTATAATAAAAAGTATAATTATTCAAAATTATAAATTAAAGGGTGCTCCAATTGTTCATTAAAATTGATGTACATATAAGCCCATACACCGACTGTTAAATTTACAAAGAAGCTGTAACAAAAACTATAAAATTTTGATTTGGAAATAAAAGGGTGTCCCAATAGTTAATGTAATTTTATGTATGTGACCAAACTTTGAACCGTTATTGCTAAGTCCGCTATAACAAGTGTATAATTTGAATTAAAGGGTGTCCCCATAATTGATGTAATTTGACCTATATGGCCCTATCTTTTGAACCGTTATAGACAAACACTTGAAAATTAGGCAGAATTTTCATTACTTTGTCTGGTATATAAGCAAGTATAAATATTTAGAATTATGAATTAAAGGGTGTCCCAATAGTTCTGTAATTTGCTGTATATGAATAAACTTTTGAACCGTTATAGACAGACAGTTGAAATTTTCAAACATAATCTTTGTGGCCAAGTCCTCTATAACAATAGGTCTTTAATTTAAAATTGTAAATTAAAGGGTATCCCAATAGGTGAGGTTATTTGATTTATGTTGCCCTGTCTTTGAAACCGTTATAGACAGACATTTGACATTTACGCAGAGCGTATATTACTATGTCCGCTATAGCAAAAAGTATAAAGTTGGAAATTAAAGGGTGTACCTAAAGTTAATGATATTTGATCTATATTACTGATCCGTATCTTTTGAACGCTTATAGATAAACATTTGAAATTTTAACAAAGCGAATATCACTATGTCCACAATATAAAGTACAAAAAACTTAAACAGTGTCCTCTGACGTAATTTGACTTATATGGCCTAGTCTTTTGAACCGTTATAGATAGAGACTTGATATTTACACAGAGCGTGTATTATATTGTCTGCTATTATAAAATTGGAAATAAAAGGGTTCCTTATAGTTAATGAAATTGGATGTGTGCAATATCTTTTGAGCCGTTTTAGATAGAAAAATAAAATTTACACATAATGTGTATTACTATGGTCGCTGTTACAGCTATAAAAGTTTAAAATTAAATGGTGTCCCCATAAGACGGATGTTGGTAAAATAAGCTGAACTTTTGAACAGTAATAAGGAGATGCTTGAATTTCACATAGTCTTTACTTCTTATCCTGCTAATTTTGGCGCATTTTGTTTATCTTTTATTTGGTTTATATTTTTAGTTTAGAACTGGAACCCAACTATCTGTTTTGAAGTCGGTTTTTTTGCAAGAATTATTCAATATAATATAATTCACGCTAAGAGTTGTCTCGACAAAATATTTTCTCTCACTCTCTGAGAGAAAAATAAAACTTCATATAAAAAAGAAATTTTGTCCGGACAAAAACAAATGGGTGAATCCAACTTAAGGCGCACCGTTGCGCAGCCTAGTTTTTTCTCAGAAAACGGTTCAGGCTTTAAAATTAAATTAAAATCTTTTTTCCACACAGCCCAACTAATAACTTTATGTTTACTTAAACTGGGAAAATCAATAAATTTTTTGTCTTTCTAATATAAACAGTAAAACAAAATCGTTTCCACAAATAATTTAAATTTAAACGAAACTTTTCAGTAAATACCTGAACTTGATGGCTGCATGATTATGCAAATTTATTGCTTTTTCAAAATTTCTTGCGGTAAAAAGTATTTTACTACACAATGTTTTACGCTTCTTTCAGCCTATTTTTTTAGTTTTTAACCGACTTCAAAAAAAGAAGGAGGTTATCAATTCGTCTGAATGTTGCTTTTTTTTTATGTTTGTGCCTTCAGAACTCGGTCATTTCTGAACCGATTTTAAAAATTTTTGCGCCATTAGAAAGGTTATGGCTACAGATTGGTCCCATTTTAAAAACAGTTTAAAAGTTTAAAAATTAAAGGGTGTCCCCATACAACATACATGTTTTTTACGTGTATTATGAAATTTGTAGGTCACCCATTTAAAATTAGAAAAAAGTGCGTATCACTATAGCTCCCAATAACAAAAAGTAATTAAAAAATAAAATTAAAAATTAAAGGGTGACCCCATAGGTGACGTAATTTCACCTTTATGGTCCTATCTTTTGAACCCTTATAGACAAACACTTGAAAGTTGCACAGAATGTTCGTTACTATGTCTGTTATAATAAGTATAAATATTTAAAATTAAAAATTAAAGGGTGTCCCATTAGTTGGTTTATTTTGATATATATATGGCCAAACTTGTGAACCGTTATAGACAGACAGACAGACGGTTGAAATTTACAATGAACCTGTATTGCTACGACCGCTATAACAAGTATAAAATTTGAACTCGGAAATTACAGGGTGTCGCAATAGTTAGTGTAATTTTATGTATATAGCCAAACTTTTTATCCGCTGTATACAGACAGTCGTTTGGAATTGGTTTGACCTGAAAAAGCACAGAACCCTGGGGTCTTGTGCCCCTATATACTCCGGAAGTACTGCTCCCCAGGTAGAAAATCGACTGATATTTGTTTTAGATTATTGAATTCAAAAATTAGTTTTTTTTATCTGAATTGACAGTTTGTGCAATGACATTTAAAAAATCCCGCTACAATCTTCCTCGAATATAATATAATCATTGTATAATTACCGTCTTAAAGAAACATGATTTTAAGTTTGTCTGTTTTGAAGTCGGTTTTTTTTTTGCAAGAATTATTTTACACAATGTTTAATTTCAGCGCGTCACTACAAAAGCACCGTTAAATATGTATTTGACATTAATTTGCCTGCCTGGTGATGTAGAATTTTATGCTCTGTTAGCGAGTAATTTTAGTTTTCTCGGTACTCGAATTTTTTTAATTAATCGGCGAAATAAGGCTTTTGGCCCCTCTGTGGGTCGCTCGTTGGGTTGAAATTCCCAATAATGGCTCTTAATTGAAAATTGAAATTTTATATTTTTAAAAAGTAATCTATTTCAGGTTATAGTAAACAAAATTGTGCATCACTAATTATCTTTTTCATTTTTCTATGTGATCTACTTTTCGAGTTGTGTTGTCAAAGTTGAAGTTTTTTTAAGTTTTTGAAAACAGTGGTAAAACTGAAAAAAATAATTTTGTTTTTAATAAAAATTTTGTATTTTCCTAACATAAAAGTAATATTTTTTCAATGGAACCATCAACTTAAGGTGTTTGGAAACTCAAATATGTATCTCAGATAAATATTTTTGTTGTAGAAATATTTTTAATTACATACAATGAAATTTATAATCAAGCTTAAGTTCGTTTTTATTCTCTCTAAGAAAGAATTAATTAAATTACAAATTAGGTGATAATATTAAAGAAAAATTGGGAAAATTTAATTTTTAGACACCAGCACGAGTGGAATGCACATTTTCTAGACAGCCACGTCCGTCATCAGCACTACTTGTATCTAATCTACTTAGGGTAGTGTTTTAGTTGTAAGAATCATCTATTTAACCAACCAAACCCAGATAAAGAAATACGAGAAAACTTGTATTCAATTATCAATCGTCAGTTGGTGAGAACGAAGTCTACCACTACCTTAAGCTTCCCTCTTGTTGAAATATTTGTACTTTAATATTTACCACCTATATTTTGTTGTTCCTTCAGCGAACCTTCGGTTAGCAATGAAGTTACTTTTTGTTTATTTGTTTTACTTCCAACATTCGTTTTTAGTTAACACTAATCTAGTATCAAACCAAACTTTGTTGAGTAAACAAGATTGCGCGGTGCTTTGCGATTTAAGCTTGATTATAAATTTCATTGTATGTAATACATAAAACAGTTCGAATAATAATTAAAATTTTCAAAATTAAAAATTTGAAATATTTTTTTTTAAATTGGTGTAAAAAACAATAATTTTTCACCTTCTAGTAGAAATTCAAATCCGGTTTGGGGAAGCTTGGGTAAAAAAGATTTGGAAATTTTCTATGATATGTCTACTTACAAATCATATAAAAACATTTTGCAGGTTTTTTGCTCTAAGAAGGAAAAAAATTGTTTTCTATTTAAACATCAAAGAAAAATTCGTATATGTTTAGCAACGCACTCACTGCTATAATCATGTATGTATGTAAGTGTGTACATATACATGTAGTTTTGTTATTGTTTTTTTTTTTTGATTTTCTAAATCTTAATATTCCTATTTTTAATATTATTACCCCGCAGTTCTGAACTATAAGTCCGTCTCCCATACTGGTAAAATAACATTAGACTTTCACGTGTACTTGTCATTTGATAGGCTAATATGTTCTCTTGATCGCTTGGTTTTGTAAAAGTATACATTAAAATATCTAGCCTTTTAATAAGTATTGGAGATGGTACTTACATTTTGAACTGCTGGGTAGGTATAATTTTAGGTACTTGTAACATAGTTGGAAACGTGAATAATTCTTTTTTTAACTTTATTTTTGTTTGTTTCAATTGTAACTGTTTTGTGTTTTTATATCGTGGTGTTATTATGTCTAAAAGTGATGTGAATAACACTACTCGTTACCTGGTACACAAACCATTACACAATACCATTACTTTAAACATATTGTTTTAGGATCAAATTCTGATATTTACATTTCCCGAAGAGAGCTTTATAATATAATGAAAAACGCAAACTCTATACGAATTTATAATAAAATAAAATTTTTGCAAACTGAAATAATTAAAAGGTACAATCCTCACGATATAAAACATTTTATAATAAATTAGTCGAGTGCGAGTTAGACTCACACACTTAGGGTTCCGTACTATGTTTAGTACAACTTTAAAAATTCAAGTTGTTAATTTTTTCATGTCTTATGAGTCACCCTTTAATTTTAAAATTAAAGATAAAATTGCATCACTGTTGGAACACCCTTTAAATTTTAGCAAATTTTGTTATTGCGGCCATGGTAATACACTATCTATAGAAATATACATGTGCCTACCTATTGCGGTTCAAAAAATAAGGTAATAGACGAAAAACATGTCACTGATGGAACACCCTTTAGATATTAGTAATTGTTACAGCGGCCGAAGTACAACTATTTACGTACAAATCATGTCTCTGTCGGAACACCCTTTAATTTTGTTATTTGCTATGGCGGCCATGGCAATTCTCTTTGTAAGAATATATCAAGAGTCTACCTATTACTATTAAAAAAATAAGTTACTATAAGCGAAAAACATGTCACTGTCAGAAAACCCTTTAATTTTTAGTAATTCTCATAAAGGCCATGGCAACACATCTTCTATACAAACTGGAAGAGTCTATTTATTACGTCTCAAAAAATATGTCGTTATACATGCAAAACACGTCACTGTCGAAAAACCCTTTAAATTTATATTGTTTTTATAGGGGTCATAGTAATACACCATTTGTGGTGAAAATTTCAAGAGACTATCTATTATGGTTAAAAAATTAGTCAATATGCATGCAAATCACGTCACTGTCGGCACACCCTTTAATTTTTACTATTTGTTATAGTGGCCATAGTAATACACATCCTGTAAAAACTTCAAGAGTCTACCTATTATCGTTCAAAACCCTTGCCATATACATACAAATCACGTCACTAACGGAACACTCGTTAATTTTTAGGTTTAATATTGTATACTTGCTTATAACGCGAACATAGTTTAAATCACTGCAAATTTTAAGTGGTTGCTTCCTATTGCTCTAGAAATAAAGATATAAAGGCAAATAACATGTCACTTTCGGAACACCCTATAAGTTTTAGTATTTGTTGCTATAGTGGCCACAGTTATACGCCTTCTGTGTAAATTTCAAGAGTCTACCTATTATGGTTCAAAACTTACGCCTTATACATGCAAATCACACCACTAGCGGAACACCCTTTAATTTTTAGGTTTATTTATTTAGACTTGTTTATAAAGCGAACTAAGTTTTAATTACTGTTTGTAAATTTTTACTGTATGCCTCCTACAGTTCAAGATATAAACACATATTCGTGAATAACACCTCTATATCGGAACACCCTATAAGTTTGAATTTTTGTTGCTATAGCGGCCACAGCTATACACCTTCTGTGAAAATTTCAAGCATCTACCTATTATGGTTCAAAACTTAGGCCTTATACATGCAAATCACACCACTATCGGAACACCCTTTAATTTTTAGTTTTATTTTTTTATAGATGTTTATATAGTGAACTCTGTTTTAATTACAGTTTGTAAATTTCAAGTGTATCCCACCTACAGTTCACGAAATATGCACATATTCGTGAATAAAACCCTCTTAGTATTTGTTGCTATAGCGGCAATAGCTATACATCATCTGTGAAAATTTCAAGAGTCTACCTATTACGGTTCCAGAGATAAAAGGCGCTGACAGACGGACAGACATTGTAGCGAAAACAATAGGGTTACGTTTTTACACTTTGTGTACGGAACCCTAAAAAGGTTATATATTTTTTGCAATGATTTTAAAACTCGATGGTTTAAAAGTTGCAGAAAAGAGAACTTTCTTCCTTGTTTTATTTCTTGAAGAAAGCAGCAAAAACTATGTCAAAAAAAACAAAAGTTCTAAGAATATCAAATTCTTTGCCTATGTTGGCTTTTGGAATGAAGATATTTTCAATAGATTTTTAATAAGCTCTGATCCTATTATTAGTAATATGAGCAAACATTACAAAAAGAAAATTATCGTGCTACCACAGCAGGTATTGGACCTTCTATTATTACCTGAAATTTCTGAAGAAAATAATTCCGAATATATTTATTTTTGTGACAACGAATAAGAAGAATAATAGTATTAAAAATAAAATGTAAATTTATATTAATAAAAACTTTTCAATAAATAAAGATTAGTATGGCCTATTTCCGGAAAAATTATGTATGGGGGCTATACGAAATCATATACCGATTTCGTTGAATTTTTGCATGAACCAAAAAAATCAAATTGCCCAAATTTCATTTATTTATCTTTAAAAATGGAGCTTCCAAAGCGATTTAAATATTCATACGAGCTGACAAACGAACACCCCTGGCGTTGAAAAATTTTTTTTTTTTTCAAAAAAATGACCCACTTAATACTACGAAACGAAAAAATAAGTGCTATCTCTAACGCCGGAATTAAGAGCCGTTTTTAGCAATTTCAACCCAATGTGGGTCGTTTTAAAAGTAATCAGTTATTACTTTTTTTATAGATAAAGATTATCAGTGATTAATTTAAAAAGTTTGAATAAGTTTTTCAAAGGTAGGTATCCTTCAGATACTTGTCAATATCTAACTAATCTTCTAACGCTTTTCATGCATCTAACGCTTTTATGCATCTGTAACAAAATGCAATTTTTTGTACGACATTTAACTTTGTGGATTTATTAGATTAAAGTTATTTTAAATGAAATTCTTTATTTTATATCTATGAATTTTGTATACGGGTACACAGTCATGGCTTCGGTTGAGTTATTTTGCCACCTCCTAAAGATAAATGGATTGATTATGTGAGTTGTTCCTGGTTTTATAAAGATATTTTTTTTTTTAAATTAAATAAAATGTGTATTTCATTCTAACATTTTTTAGCAAAACATTTCTATTCTATTGTGCTTGTAGGCAGCCAACCTAAGCTGTCCCTTTATTTCCAATCCTAGAGAAATACCATCCTTTATATGCTGCAACAAAAACATGATAGACTTTTAACGAACAGAGTTTTTTTCTTCTTATTTTTCATATGGACATATTTGTTTCCAACACAACTGAAAAAATTAAACTTTTTGAATTCCGGTCTTGTTTACAAACGTAAAACAAAAAAATAATAATGTTGCAATTTTTAATATAGTTTTTTTTTTTAGTTTTTTTATTTTTACACAATATTGCCTTCCCATACAATTGTATTGTAGTTTGTGCATTTTATTTGTTACACGAATGTACTCGTCTCGTACTTGTTGTATTTATGGTTTAATAAAAGTTTTACCACAAAAAAGGCAACAAAAACTATAATAAACAATACGTCTGTTGTTGTTTACATGTTCGAGTATGAATGCACGTGTGCATAACCCCAATAATACGAGTGTACTTTTGCTTCAAGTATTAACACTCACTCATATTTACCTACACACTTGCACATGGGTGTTTATTCGAGAGTAATGTGTACCTGTCTCAATGTCGGTTTATTTGCAGCAGTTACAAATAGCCGGGGGCATATAAATAGATGTACCGTAGCAATACTACACATCCTTTTTTATAAGGAAATGAAATGAATTTATTTTATGAATGGCCAAGATTCAAATCGTAAATACTAAGTAAATATACGATTTGCTATGAATTGGAATGAATAAATTAAAAATTGTGGATTTTATTCTAAAAGCTTCTCCTGGGAAGCTAAAGAATATTTTGTCGTTGTTGCTCTATTTTAGAAGTGCTTAGAGGAGAGAAAAATTTAGGTTTCTGATGTTACCGAAATTGATACAAGATTTTAGGTATTTAAAACATTCCTTTTCCTACATAAATGTCTACAAAGTCAGGACAGTAGACCGGTATTGCCTATTTGATCCTCTAGAGATTATCGTACGTTTTTAACCTAGACTTGTTTCGTTCATGAACGGCATAGTTCAATTGAACGATTCAGTAAAGTGTAAAATTCTTACTCGGTCAGTGTTTTTCTCTGTTATCGTTCATTACGTTCTCTAATGTAAAATTATTTTTTTTTATGTGTGTGAAGATACATAAATACGTATTTAACTAGCAGAGAAAAAAAACATTTTTTTAACATAGTTCATTTGACAAAAGGACGTCTTGGTATACCTTTTGTATATGGTGTACTATGTGTGCACTTCCATATTTGTCCAAAAATGGTCACTAATCTTCTCAAGAATTTTTTTATAAAAGACATTTTTTAAATCTCAATTTTTTCAAATTCCAAAATTATTTCAGAAACCCGACTAAAAGGGTTTCTTTTAGGACCCCTTGGTCTACCTTTTGTATATGGTGTACTACGTGTGCACTTCCATATTTGTCCAAAAAGGGTCATGAAACTTCCTAAAAATCCCACATTATGTGTCGTTTTTTAAACCCGATTTTCTATGTTTCCAAAGTAGTATTACATATTCCACTGTGTTAGTACCATAAAGCATTTTTTGGAGCAACATACCCTTTCGGTTTTTTAGTTGGACCTGGTCATCTTTCCCTGTTATAAGCTCCTAAATATGGAAAGTTCAAAAAACAACGACTGTTAAGTGATTAACAGCGCTCTGGTTACTGTGGAATGTTAAAAAAATGATTTTTGTCTCTGCTCGTTAAATACATACGTATTTATCTTTTTTTTATATAAATAATATCCCATAGCTTTCTTAGTTAGTTTTTAGGTCCTTTTTTTAAAAAAAAGAAACATAAATTTATTTCACTGAACTACAAAAAATGATGCACTATCATAAATAAGTTTTTGTAATACCCTATTTGATAACACAGTGCAACAGTGATAAATTACGTGGACTCGAGAGTATAGGGTCAATTCTACTACCAAAGGGTACAAAAAAAACCCTATAATCGGTTTGGCGATTTTGGTAGTATTACGGTTCAAAAACAAGGCCATATATGTACGTGCAAATCATATCACTGTCATAACATCCTTTAATTTATATTTTTTGCTATAGCGGACATAATTTTACACTGTCTGTATAAATTTAAGCTTAAAAACATAAAGCCATATGGGCGAAAATCGCGTCACTATCGTAACACGCTCTATATTTTAGTAATTGTTTTGGCTTTTTAGCGTCCATGGTAATACACCTTCTGTGAAAATTTCAAAATCACGTCACTGTCGGAACACCCTTTAATTTTTAGGTTTATTTTTGTTATGTATTGGTTTTTATAGCGAAAATAGTTTTACTTTCAAGTGTCTGACTTTTACAGTTCTAAAATATACGAGAATAACACTTAACTTTCGGAACACCCTATAAGTTTTAGTATTTTTTGTTCTAGCATCCACAGTAAAAAAATTTCAAGAGTCTACCACAGACAGACATTGTAACGAAAAAAAATACCCAATTATTGTTATTCGTAGGAGTTTGAAGAAGATTCGTTCTTTGAATAATAAAAGCAAAATTAATTATCTCTTGTCTAGTTGTCACAGTCGTAATCGCTTTTGAATTTTCCTCGATTGTTGATTTCAATAGTGCACAATTTTATAGTGATGTCTGTCGAAACAAATCGAAACGATTTATGGTTATAGTATTGCAACACGTAAATAAAAACGATTTCCTAATACTGAATAACATTTTATTCAAAAATCATTTATTTCGACAAAAGATAAAAAATTTGTGTGTTTTACCAAAAAGTTATCAAGAATTTCATTTCAGGACTAGTTTATTTTCAATATTTTTGACCATAGGGTACATAGAGAGCCAACTCCCCAAATGTCAAAAACGTGGCTATAAATGTCTTCACACATACAGGTACGGTGGGTACGGTGTGAATTCAACACACATAGGAGAGTAAATTTTTTACTTAAATTACGACACTATTACGCGTTATATCGTTGCACTTTCCAAATGTGTATAAATAATTTAAAATTTTTGCACTTAAAATTCATTCACAATTTGATGTAACGTTTTTTGCACATTAATATATTAGCAAAAATGCAAAATTATATTTTTATTTAAAACCAAAGAAATATTTAATTTTAAGTTTTGAAATTGAATATAAATAAATTAGTCAAGTGCGAGTTAGACTCACACACTTAGGGTTCCGTACTATGTTTATTACAACTTAAAGAATTCAAGTTGTTAATTTTTTCATGTCTTATGAGTCACCCTTTAATTTTAAAATTAAAGACAATTGCATCACTGTTGGAACACCCTTTAAATTTTAGCAATTTTTGTTATAGCGGCCATGGTAATACACTATCTATAGAAATATACATGCGCCTACCTATTGCGGTTCAAAAAATAAGGTAATAGACGAAAAACATGTCACTGATGGAACACCCTTTAGATATTAGTAATTGTTACAGCGGCCGAAGTACAACTATTTACGTACAAATCATGTCTCTGTCGGAACACCCTTTAATTTTGTTATTTGCTATGGCGGCCATGGCAATTCTCTTTGTAAGAATATATCAAGAGTCTACCTATTACTATTAAAAAAATAAGTTACTATAAGCGAAAAACATGTCACTGTCAGAAAACCCTTTAATTTTTAGTAATTCTCATAAAGGCCATGGCAACACATCTTCTATACAAACTGGAAGAGTCTATTTATTACGTCTCAAAAAATATGTCGTTATACATGCAAAACACGTCACTGTCGAAAAACCCTTTAAATTTATATTGTTTTTATAGGGGTCATAGTAATACACCATTTGTGGTGAAAATTTCAAGAGACTATCTATTATGGTTAAAAAATTAGTCAATATGCATGCAAATCACGTCACTGTCGGCACACCCTTTAATTTTTACTATTTGTTATAGTGGCCATAGTAATACACATCCTGTAAAAACTTCAAGAGTCTACCTATTATCGTTCAAAACCCTTGCCATATACATACAAATCACGTCACTAACGGAACACTCGTTAATTTTTAGGTTTAATATTGTATACTTGCTTATAACGCGAACATAGTTTAAATCACTGCAAATTTTAAGTGGTTGCTTCCTATTGCTCTAGAAATAAAGATATAAAGGCAAATAACATGTCACTTTCGGAACACCCTATAAGTTTTAGTATTTGTTGCTATAGTGGCCACAGTTATACGCCTTCTGTGTAAATTTCAAGAGTCTACCTATTATGGTTCAAAACTTACGCCTTATACATGCAAATCACACCACTATCGGAACACCCTTTAATTTTTAGGTTTATTTATTTAGACTTGTTTATAAAGCGAACTAAGTTTTAATTACTGTTTGTAAATTTTTACTGTATGCCTCCTACAGTTCAAGATATAAACACATATTCGTGAATAACACCTCTATATCGGAACACCCTATAAGTTTGAATTTTTGTTGCTATAGCGGCCACAGCTATACACCTTCTGTGAAAATTTCAAGCATCTACCTATTATGGTTCAAAACTTAGGCCTTATACATGCAAATCACACCACTATCGGAACACCCTTTAATTTTTAGTTTTATTTTTTTATAGATGTTTATATAGTGAACTCTGTTTTAATTACAGTTTGTAAATTTCAAGTGTATCCCACCTACAGTTCACGAAATATGCACATATTCGTGAATAAAACCCTCTTAGTATTTGTTGCTATAGCGGCAATAGCTATACATCATCTGTGAAAATTTCAAGAGTCTACCTATTACGGTTCCAGAGATAAAAGGCGCTGACAGACGGACAGACATTGTAGCGAAAACAATAGGGTTACGTTTTTACACTTTGTGTACGGAACCCTAAAAAGGTTATATATTTTTTGCAATGATTTTAAAACTCGATGGTTTAAAAGTTGCAGAAAAGAGAACTTTCTTCCTTGTTTTATTTCTTGAAGAAAGCAGCAAAAACTATGTCAAAAAAAACAAAAGTTCTAAGAATATCAAATTCTTTGCCTATGTTGGCTTTTGGAATGAAGATATTTTCAATAGATTTTTAATAAGCTCTGATCCTATTATTAGTAATATGAGCAAACATTACAAAAAGAAAATTATCGTGCTACCACAGCAGGTATTGGACCTTCTATTATTACCTGAAATTTCTGAAGAAAATAATTCCGAATATATTTATTTTTGTGACAACGAATAAGAAGAATAATAGTATTAAAAATAAAATGTAAATTTATATTAATAAAAACTTTTCAATAAATAAAGATTAGTATGGCCTATTTCCGGAAAAATTATGTATGGGGGCTATACGAAATCATATACCGATTTCGTTGAATTTTTGCATGAACCAAAAAAATCAAATTGCCCAAATTTCATTTATTTATCTTTAAAAATGGAGCTTCCAAAGCGATTTAAATATTCATACGAGCTGACAAACGAACACCCCTGGCGTTGAAAAATTTTTTTTTTTTTCAAAAAAATGACCCACTTAATACTACGAAACGAAAAAATAAGTGCTATCTCTAACGCCGGAATTAAGAGCCGTTTTTAGCAATTTCAACCCAATGTGGGTCGTTTTAAAAGTAATCAGTTATTACTTTTTTTATAGATAAAGATTATCAGTGATTAATTTAAAAAGTTTGAATAAGTTTTTCAAAGGTAGGTATCCTTCAGATACTTGTCAATATCTAACTAATCTTCTAACGCTTTTCATGCATCTAACGCTTTTATGCATCTGTAACAAAATGCAATTTTTTGTACGACATTTAACTTTGTGGATTTATTAGATTAAAGTTATTTTAAATGAAATTCTTTATTTTATATCTATGAATTTTGTATACGGGTACACAGTCATGGCTTCGGTTGAGTTATTTTGCCACCTCCTAAAGATAAATGGATTGATTATGTGAGTTGTTCCTGGTTTTATAAAGATATTTTTTTTTTTAAATTAAATAAAATGTGTATTTCATTCTAACATTTTTTAGCAAAACATTTCTATTCTATTGTGCTTGTAGGCAGCCAACCTAAGCTGTCCCTTTATTTCCAATCCTAGAGAAATACCATCCTTTATATGCTGCAACAAAAACATGATAGACTTTTAACGAACAGAGTTTTTTTCTTCTTATTTTTCATATGGACATATTTGTTTCCAACACAACTGAAAAAATTAAACTTTTTGAATTCCGGTCTTGTTTACAAACGTAAAACAAAAAAATAATAATGTTGCAATTTTTAATATAGTTTTTTTTTTTAGTTTTTTTATTTTTACACAATATTGCCTTCCCATACAATTGTATTGTAGTTTGTGCATTTTATTTGTTACACGAATGTACTCGTCTCGTACTTGTTGTATTTATGGTTTAATAAAAGTTTTACCACAAAAAAGGCAACAAAAACTATAATAAACAATACGTCTGTTGTTGTTTACATGTTCGAGTATGAATGCACGTGTGCATAACCCCAATAATACGAGTGTACTTTTGCTTCAAGTATTAACACTCACTCATATTTACCTACACACTTGCACATGGGTGTTTATTCGAGAGTAATGTGTACCTGTCTCAATGTCGGTTTATTTGCAGCAGTTACAAATAGCCGGGGGCATATAAATAGATGTACCGTAGCAATACTACACATCCTTTTTTATAAGGAAATGAAATGAATTTATTTTATGAATGGCCAAGATTCAAATCGTAAATACTAAGTAAATATACGATTTGCTATGAATTGGAATGAATAAATTAAAAATTGTGGATTTTATTCTAAAAGCTTCTCCTGGGAAGCTAAAGAATATTTTGTCGTTGTTGCTCTATTTTAGAAGTGCTTAGAGGAGAGAAAAATTTAGGTTTCTGATGTTACCGAAATTGATACAAGATTTTAGGTATTTAAAACATTCCTTTTCCTACATAAATGTCTACAAAGTCAGGACAGTAGACCGGTATTGCCTATTTGATCCTCTAGAGATTATCGTACGTTTTTAACCTAGACTTGTTTCGTTCATGAACGGCATAGTTCAATTGAACGATTCAGTAAAGTGTAAAATTCTTACTCGGTCAGTGTTTTTCTCTGTTATCGTTCATTACGTTCTCTAATGTAAAATTATTTTTTTTTATGTGTGTGAAGATACATAAATACGTATTTAACTAGCAGAGAAAAAAAACATTTTTTTAACATAGTTCATTTGACAAAAGGACGTCTTGGTATACCTTTTGTATATGGTGTACTATGTGTGCACTTCCATATTTGTCCAAAAATGGTCACTAATCTTCTCAAGAATTTTTTTATAAAAGACATTTTTTAAATCTCAATTTTTTCAAATTCCAAAATTATTTCAGAAACCCGACTAAAAGGGTTTCTTTTAGGACCCCTTGGTCTACCTTTTGTATATGGTGTACTACGTGTGCACTTCCATATTTGTCCAAAAAGGGTCATGAAACTTCCTAAAAATCCCACATTATGTGTCGTTTTTTAAACCCGATTTTCTATGTTTCCAAAGTAGTATTACATATTCCACTGTGTTAGTACCATAAAGCATTTTTTGGAGCAACATACCCTTTCGGTTTTTTAGTTGGACCTGGTCATCTTTCCCTGTTATAAGCTCCTAAATATGGAAAGTTCAAAAAACAACGACTGTTAAGTGATTAACAGCGCTCTGGTTACTGTGGAATGTTAAAAAAATGATTTTTGTCTCTGCTCGTTAAATACATACGTATTTATCTTTTTTTTATATAAATAATATCCCATAGCTTTCTTAGTTAGTTTTTAGGTCCTTTTTTTAAAAAAAAGAAACATAAATTTATTTCACTGAACTACAAAAAATGATGCACTATCATAAATAAGTTTTTGTAATACCCTATTTGATAACACAGTGCAACAGTGATAAATTACGTGGACTCGAGAGTATAGGGTCAATTCTACTACCAAAGGGTACAAAAAAAACCCTATAATCGGTTTGGCGATTTTGGTAGTATTACGGTTCAAAAACAAGGCCATATATGTACGTGCAAATCATATCACTGTCATAACATCCTTTAATTTATATTTTTTGCTATAGCGGACATAATTTTACACTGTCTGTATAAATTTAAGCTTAAAAACATAAAGCCATATGGGCGAAAATCGCGTCACTATCGTAACACGCTCTATATTTTAGTAATTGTTTTGGCTTTTTAGCGTCCATGGTAATACACCTTCTGTGAAAATTTCAAAATCACGTCACTGTCGGAACACCCTTTAATTTTTAGGTTTATTTTTGTTATGTATTGGTTTTTATAGCGAAAATAGTTTTACTTTCAAGTGTCTGACTTTTACAGTTCTAAAATATACGAGAATAACACTTAACTTTCGGAACACCCTATAAGTTTTAGTATTTTTTGTTCTAGCATCCACAGTAAAAAAATTTCAAGAGTCTACCACAGACAGACATTGTAACGAAAAAAAATACCCAATTATTGTTATTCGTAGGAGTTTGAAGAAGATTCGTTCTTTGAATAATAAAAGCAAAATTAATTATCTCTTGTCTAGTTGTCACAGTCGTAATCGCTTTTGAATTTTCCTCGATTGTTGATTTCAATAGTGCACAATTTTATAGTGATGTCTGTCGAAACAAATCGAAACGATTTATGGTTATAGTATTGCAACACGTAAATAAAAACGATTTCCTAATACTGAATAACATTTTATTCAAAAATCATTTATTTCGACAAAAGATAAAAAATTTGTGTGTTTTACCAAAAAGTTATCAAGAATTTCATTTCAGGACTAGTTTATTTTCAATATTTTTGACCATAGGGTACATAGAGAGCCAACTCCCCAAATGTCAAAAACGTGGCTATAAATGTCTTCACACATACAGGTACGGTGGGTACGGTGTGAATTCAACACACATAGGAGAGTAAATTTTTTACTTAAATTACGACACTATTACGCGTTATATCGTTGCACTTTCCAAATGTGTATAAATAATTTAAAATTTTTGCACTTAAAATTCATTCACAATTTGATGTAACGTTTTTTGCACATTAATATATTAGCAAAAATGCAAAATTATATTTTTATTTAAAACCAAAGAAATATTTAATTTTAAGTTTTGAAATTGAATATAAATAAATTAGTCAAGTGCGAGTTAGACTCACACACTTAGGGTTCCGTACTATGTTTATTACAACTTAAAGAATTCAAGTTGTTAATTTTTTCATGTCTTATGAGTCACCCTTTAATTTTAAAATTAAAGACAATTGCATCACTGTTGGAACACCCTTTAAATTTTAGCAATTTTTGTTATAGCGGCCATGGTAATACACTATCTATAGAAATATACATGCGCCTACCTATTGCGGTTCAAAAAATAAGGTAATATACGTCAAAAATATGTCAGTGTCAGGAACACCCTTTAGATATTAGTAATTGTTACAGCGGCCGAAGTACTATATCTAGTGTAAACATTTAAAGAGTCTACCTATTACGGTTCAAAAAATAAGGCTATTTACGTACAAATCATGTCTCTGTCGGAACACCCTTTAATTTTGTTATTTGCTATGGCGGCTATGGCAATTCTCTTTGTATGAATATATCAAGAGTCTACCTATTGCTATTAAAAAAACAAGTTACTATAAGTGAAAAACATGTCACTGTCAGAACACCCTTTAATTTTAAGTAATTCTCATAACGGCCATGGCAACACATCTTCTATACAAACTGGAAGAATCTACTTATTACGGTTCAAAAAATATGTAAACCATGTCACTGTCGAAAAACCCTTTAAATTTTTATTGTTTTTATAGGGGTCATAGTAATACATAGTCACTGTCAGCACACCCTTTAATTTTTACTATTTGTTATAGTGGCCATAGTAATACACATCCTGTAAAAACTTCAAGAGTCTACCTATTATCGTTCAAAACCTATGCCATATACATACAAATCACGTCACTAACGGAACACCCTTTAATTTTTAGGTTTAATATTGAATACTTGCTTAAAATGCGAACATAGTTTAAATCACTGCAAATTTTAAGTGGTTGCTTCCTATAGCTCAAGAAATAAAGATATAAAGGCAAATAACACGTCACTTTCGGAACACCTTCTAAGTTTTAGTAGTTGCTATAGTGGCCACAGTTATACGCCTTCTGTGAAAATTTCAAGAGTCTACCTATTATGGTTCAAAACTTAGGCCTTATACATGCAAATCACACCACTATCGCATCACCCTTTAATTTTTAGGTTTATTTTTTTAGACTTGTTTAGAAAGCGAACTAAGTTTTAATCACTGCTTGCATATTTTTAGTGCATTCTTCCTACAGTTGAAGAAAAAATCACATATTCGTAAATAACACCGCTCTATCGGAACACCCTATAAGATTTAATATTTCCTACTATAGCGGTCACAGCTATACATCTTCTGTGAAAATTTCAAGAGTCTACCTATTATGGTTCAAAACTTATGCATTATACATGCATTTCACACCACTTTCGGAACACCCTTTAATTTTTATTTTTATTTTTTGATAGTTGCTTATATAGTGAACTAAGTTTTAATTACTGTTTGTAAATTTTAAGTGTATCCCACCTACAGTTCACGAAATATGCACATATTCGTGAATAACACCTCTCTATTGGAACACCCTATAAGTTTTAGTATTTGTTGCTATAGCGGCAACAGCTATACATCATCTGTGAAAATTTCAAGTGTCTACCTATTACGGTTCCAGAGATAAAAGACGCTGACAGACGGACAGACATTGTAGCGAAAACAATAGGGTTTCGTTTTTACACTTTGTGTACGGAACCCTAAAAAATACGTTTTTTTAAAAAAGATTTTATCCGACTATGTACAGTTTAGATGCTGTTTGGAATTTTTTTTTAAACCAATACTTATACGATTTAGTCTACCAATACATTCTTAGACTTAGGTTTTTTGACATTTCAGTTGGCTATCTCTGTAATGTATGTTGTAAACCTTTAAGTTATTAAATTATTTTTGGGTTAATGAACTTCACATTTTAATTAGCATCTTAATTTTTTGTCACTTGTTCGCTAAAAAATTTTTTTTTTTTCGAAATGTCTATTGTATAAAAACGAAACGATTTATGGATCCAGTACCTCGTTTCTGTAACTAAAGTGAGAAACTTTTCACATGAAAATATAATAGTCAATATGTTTTCCAGGTTGTCCCAGAGCTAATCCTAAAATTATTAAAATAATGTAATAAAAAAATTCTCATTATCTCTAGCTCACCCTGTGTAAAATAATATGACTATAATAATTTCTTGTGAAAAGTTTCTCACATAAGTTACAGAAGCGAGGCATAGTATTCTAAAACGTAAATAAAAACGATTTCCAACACTAAATAATATTTGACTCAAAAAACATTATTGTCGACCAAAGTTATTTAAACCGTAAACCCCCGTCCTACATTAGCCATTAACAGGTCTTCACAAAAGTCAAACTTCATATAAAAAAACAGTATTAAAAATAATGTTTTTGTCATATGAAGTTTGACCTAAGTTAAGACAAATTGATGCATAATGTAGACGGGGTAATATCAAACACTAGAAATTTTTACAGAATGATTACTACGTCTACTATAACAACAAATAATAAAATAAAGTTCGACATTTAATTAAGAAAATTAAGTTTTTTATTTATGGCGGACAAATGATTTGCCTATAGCTACCCATAGTCTACATTATACATAAAGTGATAATCACTAACACTAACATCATGTTAGTGTTAATTTCGGACATGGCTGTTAAAACATTTGTTATAAAAACTCTTTTCCAACATGGTAGTATTATATGCAACATGGTAGTATTATATGCAAACAGCGCCATCTGTTGCTCGACCGTACTACTATCTGCTGTGTAATAAGGATTCAAACTATATTGTTGGAAAACAGAAAATTATGTTCAAACTGAATCTGACATAAACCCGTATTCGCCACATATAACAACTTGCACAAATTAATTATTTTGGTCTGCCGGAGTCATGTTTATGTTTTGTTCAAATTGATGGCTAGTGAAGTCGGCCTCCTAAGGCCAGGACCACAAAAATCTGACAGATTTCTGTCCTACATAAGAAATCGTTTCAAAATGCCGTTGTAGATGCCACACTATCATACAAATCAAGATTTCGCAACTCTGATCGCATGGAAAAATACTATTCAATGATTTTTATCATTGTTTATAAAATCGTACAGACTGTCAAAAAGTCTTTCACACACATTCATTTCGAATCCACAGTATCATACTTTTTTAGCACACATGAGGTTTTTGACAATTCGTACGACTGAGTATGATAGTGAATCATGGCGTTTAGGCTGAAATATAAAGAAGAGAATATTGTTGTTTTATGTTTTATTTCATCTGTACATATACAAACAACATGTGTGTATTGTTCCGTTTTTACTTTACGTTGGGTTATTTTAATTGCAAAATAAATACACACCGATATTACTGTATTTTTTTAGCTTAGAATAACTTTTATTGGGACTACCGTTTAAAATACTTAAACTATTTAATACTCTCTTACAAACATGACATCCGATTTGTTAAGCGGCATTTAGACGATCAAACGCGGCCTGTGAGCATCGCCTGATGGAATGCCATCAAACTCGTCTAAACGACCAAAATTCGTGTTTGATAGCCGCGCAGGATTAATCATTTGTTATTTTGTAAGCGAGCAGTAAAGATGTCTTGGCTAGTGCGCGTTTTTAGGAGATTTTTTGTTTTTTGCACGTGTGTTGGTTTTTATATATGGTATTGCATGTAAAGGGTTTTTATGGATATTAGAGTTTATTTATGAAATATTTCTTTTATGTACACACATATATACGTATGTATATGGAAAAATTTGTTGCCAAAATTCAAATTAAAAAATGGCAGGTAGGCGAATAAGAAAAAATATTATTATTTGGTATTTTTCAATTATTATAAAGGAAAATCCCATATTTAATCGTTTAATACCCAGTTTGCCAAACCCAGTGTAAATATCATTTGTATTTTGGAAGCGAAACAGTAAAGATGTTTTGTGTGGGATCGTTTTTGTCCTTTATCAAACCATTGTTTTTTTGTCCGAATTCGTTTCTTTCTTTTTTCTGATTATCGTCTTGCAATAATTCACCAATTACCAAAGCAGCAACTAATTCACGCACCATCTTTAATAAGAAGCTCACTACTCAGTGTCTTTTGTAGAATGATGTTTGACAAACTTCGCCTGATCATGTAAATGCTAAACTCTCTCCCTAATCAGGCCATGCTCACCTGCCGCGTTTGACCGTCTAAATGCCGCTTTAGACGTTTAAAACATTATTGCCATGCCGCTCGAAACAATGAATTCTATTTATAGCCGAGCCTAGAATGCTCCATACTTGAAAGATCTGGCAGGTTACCTTTTTATTCTGGTATTTATGTACATATGTATGTATGTACGTGTGTATATCTCTGCTGTCTTCTGTAGTTATGTATATACGTGTGTACATTTCTGCTAAAGAGAGGGCGTCTTTATTTTATACTTGCATAAATGTTCGTGTGTTTATGTGTTACTCATTTTATGTTTGTTTTTTTTTGTGAATGTTTGTATGTGCGGTATTTCTGGAGATCTCGACACCAACAACAACAACTAAAGATGCTTAGCGATGTTCTTTGTTTATGTCATTAATTATTGTTATACACCAAGTTATTGCGTATTTATTTTCAGAGCTTATAAAGAATAAATTCTTCTTTCGTAATAGTATTTATGTTGTATGTTGTATGTTGTATTTTTTTTTTTTTTTTTTGTTTTAACTTTATGTGGGTGCGACAATAATTCCTGTAACTGTCTAATAACTAATAGGAAAATTAAAAAAAAAAAATAAGCATCTTATGTATGATGTTTTTAATTTAAGGTTAATTACTGTGCAGTCCGACTCTTGCTTAACCGATTTAACAGATTATTGTGCAATATGAAAGAAAAATCCTTAAGATATCAGACTAACAGCAATTTGTAAAATTCTTATCGCACCTGTTTATCTATCATCTGATAAAGACATACATCCAGTAAAGTTATAATATTTTCATTCAAATACGTTTGCTTGCATTTGGACGTGTATGTGTTAGTTACAATTGTCTGTCAGTTTGTTACAAATGACAACATGTAACTATTGTTTCCGTTTCTATAAAACTCATAACTGTATGTACTTGTATGCATTAGTGCAACTAGAACTTGCAACAATAGCAACATTATTTTCCATTTCAAAATAAGAATAAATTAGTCAAGTGCGAGTTACACTCACACACGTAGGGTTCCGTACTATGTTCAGTATAATTTAAAAATTCCAGTTGCTTATTTCTTTATGTCTTATGGGACACCATTAAATTTTAAAATTAAAGTAATATTCGCGAAAATTGCATCATAATTAGAACACCCTTTAAATTTTAATATGTAATTGATTTTATAGCGGCCATGGTAATACACTTTCTATTAAAATATCAGGAGCTTACCTATTGCGTTTAAAAA
This sequence comes from Phasia obesa, assembly GCA_949628195.1. NCBI lineage: Eukaryota > Metazoa > Arthropoda > Insecta > Diptera > Tachinidae > Phasia > Phasia obesa. Next base: position 158,172,164 of record OX451215.1, read on the forward strand.
AATAAGGTAATATTCGTGAAAAACACGTTACTAATGGACACACTTCAATTTTAAGTATTTGTTATAGTGGCCGAAGTAACACATCTACTGTAAACATTTCAAGAGGGTATCTATTACGGTTTATAAAATCTTGTCACTGTCGGAACACCCTTTAATTTTATTATTCATTATAGTGGCCATGGCAACTTCCTTTCTATAAATATATTAAGAGTCTACTTATTGCGATTAAAAAATAAGTCACTATAAGTGAAAAACATATCGCTGTCGGAACACCCTTTAATTTTTAGTAATTGTCATATCGGCCGTGGCAACACATCTTCTGTACAAAATTTCAAGAGTCTACCTGTTACGGTTCAAGAAATAAGGCTTTATACATGCAAATCACGTCACTGGCGGAAAACCCTTTAATTTTTATTATTTGTTATAGTGGACATAGTTATAACCCTCCTGTAAAAATTTCAAGATTCCACCTATTCATTCAAAACTTAGGATATATACATGCAAATCACGTCACTATTGGAACACCCTTTAATATTTAAGTTCAATTTTGTATACTTGTTTATAAAACAAACATAGTTTTAATTACAGTCTGCAAATTGTAAGTGGTTTCCTCTTACAGCTAAAAAAAAACATAAACGTAAATAACACGTCACTTTTGGAACACCCTACGTTTTAGTATTTTTTGCTATTGTGGTCGCAGTTATACACTTTTGGTAAAATTTTCAAAAGTCTACCTATTATGGTTCAAAACTTAGGCCTTACACATACAAAGCACACCACTATCGGAACACCCTTTAATTTTTGGGTTTATTTTTTCAGACTTGTTTATATAGCGAACTAATTTTAATTTAGTGCTTGTATATTTTTAGTGAATTCCTCCTACAGTTCAAGAAATAAGCACATATTCGTGAATATCGGAACACCCTATAAGTTTTATTATTTGCTAGTATAGCGGTCACAGTTATATACTTTCTGTGAAAGTTTCAAGCGCCTACCGATTACGGTTCAAAACTTAGGCCTTATACATGCAAATCACACTACTATCGGAACACCCTTTAATTTTTAGGTTTCTTTTTAATACTTGTTTATATAGCGAACTAAGTTTTAATTACTGCTTACATATTTTTAGTGTATACCTCCTACAGCTCAAGAAAAAATCAGATATTCGTAAATAACACCTCTTTATCGGAACACCCTATAAATTTTATCATTTGTACCTATTATGATTCAAAACTTAGGCCTTATAAATCAAAATAACACCACTATCGGAACACCCTTTAATTTTTAGGTTTATTTTTTACTCTTGTATATAAGGCGAACTACGTTTTTATTACAGTTTGTAAATTTTTAGACTTGTTTATATAGCGAACTAATTTTAATTTAGTGCTTGTATATTTTTAGTGAATTCCTCCTACAGTTCAAGAAATAAACACATATTCGTGAATAACACCTCTCTATCGGAACACCCTAATTTTTTTTTTGTTGTTATAGCGGCCATCGCCATACACCTTCTGTGAAAATTTCAAGAGTCTACCTATTATGGTTCAAAACTTATGCCTTATACATGCATTTCACACCACTATCGGAACACCCTTTAATTTTTAGTTTTATTTTTTTATACTTGTTCATATAGTGAACTAAGTTTTAATAACTGTTTGTAAATTTCAGTTGTATCCCTCCTACAGTTCAAGAAATAAACACATCTTCGTAAATAACACCTCTCTATTAGAACACTCTATAAGTTTTAGTATTTGTTGCTATAGCGGCAACAACTATACATCATCTGTGAAAATTTCAAGAGTCTACCTATTACGGTTCCAGAGATAAAAGGCGCTGACAGACGGACAGACGGGCAGACGGACAGACGGACAGACATTGTAGCGAAAACAATAGGGTTTCGTTTTTACACTTTGTGTACGGAACCCTAAAAAAGACGATGGAGATGGAAGGAAACTTTGCATATTCTGACTCGTACGTTTGTTTTCGCAATCAAACTTTTTTTTACATTTCCTAAAGAAAAGAAAAAAATATTTCTTTTCAATACAATTGTTAATTTATATCCATCTATTCAAATGGATTCATGGAGAGAATAGGATTTTTAGTTTTTAAGGTCAGGGTTTAGATTTGAAAAAGCATTTTATTTTCGAAGGTTCAGAGGGGATCTTTAATATTTAAAAACAAAGTAACTTTATTTATGATTTAAGTCTTTACGATTAAAGCAAAGAACATTTTACTTAAGATTATTTTTATTGCAACAAATTAATGCGTGATAAGCTCTCCTTTGAGATTTGCAAAAAAATGTTTTCAAAAGCAGCATAGAAAATAATTGAAGGCTTTACTTTTTAAATAATTTAAAGAACACATTAAATATTTCATTTACATACAGATGAAATTTTGAAGTCAAGCTTAAGTTCGTTTTATTCTCTCTAATATCCTGTTCAGACATGCTTTCTTGAGACAATTTAATCTTTTATTGTTCACACATGCTCAATTAAGCTTACTCAATTAATATTTGTCAGCTGAAAAAAAATATTGTTTTTATTAGTGCCGAGTTAGTCTCGGATGTTATTTGAATTGCCCCGTATAGGCCAAAAAATCATTCTTTTTGTTTTTAATGCCATTTTACGTCTTGAGTACTTTCCTACAAAGTGGAAAATTTCTTTGGTTACTATGATACCTAAGCCTGGATAAGACAACTCCAAGGTTAAATCATACAGACCTATAAGCCTATTATCAAATATATCAAAGCTGTTTGAAAAAATCTTAATAATTAAGTTGAACCCAATTCTGAGCGCCAAAGGATGTATTCCGAACCATCAATTTGGCTTCAGAAAACAACATAGTACGATCCAACAAACACACAGATTAGTAAATGTAATTAAAAAGACCTTTGAAGAAAAAAAATACTGTTCTGCACTTTTTATCGATGTTTCTCAAGCATTTGACAAGGTATGGCACGAAGGCCTTATATACAAATTAAAGCTGAATTTGCCCAAAAACTTCTATAAGCTCATAAAAAATTATTTAACTGATCTTAAGTTCATACTAAAAGAAGGAGATTTCTTAAGCTCGCCTCAGCTTATTAAAGCCGGAGTTCCACAGGGTAGTATTTTGGGACCCATTTTATACTTGCTGTACACATCCGATATGCTAATTAGCAATCAAGTGCACACATCAACATTTGCTGATGACACAGCTTTTTTAAGTATTCATGAAAGCGCGCAAGTAGCATCACAAGATTTACAAGATCACGTACTCAAATTGGAAAAATGGTTGAAAAAATGGAGAGTTAAGGTGAATGAATAAAAATGTACTTACTGCGTAGGGACTCATGCCCCCCTATTCGCATAAATAATCAAATGATACCCCAGCTTTCAGACGTCAAATACCTCGGTATACATCTTGACCGGCGCCTTACTTGGAAAAGTCAGATAGAATCCAAGTTGACACAAATGAAGTTAAAAGCAGTCCAACTAAACTGGTCCAACTATTGTCAGAAACTCTACCCTCAGCTTAGATTGCAAATTACTACTGTACAAGTCGATACTTAAACCAATTTGGTGCTATGGGATTCAATTATGGGGCACTGCCTCAGCTAGCAATGTTGAAAAAATTCAAAGGCGCCAAAATAAGATTCTTCGAATGATCACAGTTGCTTCCTGGTATATCAAAAACTCTAATATTCACAAAGATCTAAATGTTCCAACAGTTAAATCAGAAATAGCGAAACATGCGGTAACGTATTTGAAAAAGCTTGAATCTCATCCAAATCCATTGGCGCGTAACATTCTTAATGCTCCTGGTTACATTCAACTAAAAAGAAGACATACTGCTTTTCTCGGCCGTACAATAGAGGGATGACCCGTAAATAATTTCAACAATCGTGGAACATACATTTTTTTGTCCTGCACTGGCTGGACTTAAAAAGCATATTTTATTTTAGACTTAAGATATGAGTAATTATTGTTAGTTCAAACATAATGAAGATACAATAAATATGAAATCAAAAAAAAAGTGTAAACAAATGTATACATCCATACAAGTTGCTGCAATAAAAATTGCACGATATAATCAGCTCTTTTTGACATCTTAAAAATAAATTTCAATTCAAATACATATGCTTTATGTTGTTGTAGTAAAGCTACTACCAAGACGAATTCATACCAGGTGGAGTTGATAGCTCTCGTTTTTTTGCTAATGTCTTGTCAAAAATACATTGTTTCATATCTGCTAATCTAATGTCAAAGTTGTTGTTTTGTTGTAGTTGTTGCACTATTGCTCACACCTGGTATGAATTCACCTTTGCTACTACTATTGTAACATGCAGTGAACTCAATTTTTCACACTAACCATTATTCACAGTAGACATACAGCAGGGTTGCATTTCGTATTTTATTCAATTAGTGATTGAGTTCTCATATCTCAATTCAGCCCTTAATTAAGGGCAGTTTAGACAGTAAGACTTTACGTACGTAAAATCTAAGAGAAAATAAAATGAAAATCAATCCGTATGACAACACAGAGATTAAAAATCGTATGGTTTTTTTTCTTACGTTTACACTATTGGTGTTGAATAAAATGAAGTAAAATTGAATCAGCTGTTGTTAAAGCAATAAAAAAAGTGAAAACAAATAAATAGAGCGCGTACTTGTGAAAAATATGCCAAATTAAAAAAAAAGTAACAAGGAAAAGGTTCTTGGTGTTGTACTAGCCAATGCTATAATAAAAAAATTGGAAACCAACAACTAAAACAAATTAAAAAATGTTCACGTTCTTTTGCCAAAAGTTTTTTATTGTTCACAAACTTATTTGTGATGTCAACTGGATCTATTTTGCACTCTATTCAGCGGTTTTCTGTTATTTTGACGAGTTTTGCCTTTGAAAAGTTAGCATTAATAAGAAAAACGCAACCCTGATCTAATGAAGTAGAATAGTTTTTGAAAAATTTCAAAACATAAAGAGAGCCGTAAGACTGTCAAATTTCCATCCGTATTTTCTCTCAATGTCGGACAGTTTCATTACATATTATGTTTAGACGATACTACTTGTACTCTTCTACACAAAAATTTGACATGTCGTATTACTTGTAGTATAATGTAAACCGCCCTTTACGTAAATCCTCTACTTAAAAAAGTGGCAACATTTTTCGTTGTTTTTGGTAATTGTTGGATTAGAACATTTGTCCTCAAAGTGGAGCTTAATCATTCAGTCTATTCCAAAACTAACTGCCTGTCCCACAATATCGCAAGCTATCGTTCATTCGTACAATTACATTTAAAACAAAAACAAATTCAAAAATTTTGTTTTTAATGTATTATTAGGTAAAAAAATGGTTGCAGTTCGTTGTAGTTGGTAGTGCGACAAGGATAAGCGAAATTCTGAAAAAATTCGCCAACCCTCGATGAAAGAGCCAACGTCACATGCTGCTTGGTTGCAAGAAGTTTATTTTCAAGCATCCAATGGATGGATACTACTTGACCTTTAATCTGAAAGTCGATACCAGGCGTTCTATGCGCACACGCTTTACACGCGTCTGTCGAAAAGTGGCATCAATTTAATTGTATGAGACAAGTTACAAGCACATCGCATAGAACGCTTAAGACGCATAGATCGCATGAAACAGGTTTACTTTCTACTTTTCTACGCTTCGCAAGGGCCATGAAAAAATGTCAGGTGTTTTTATAGCCAAGGATGGTAAATTATATATAATTATATTTTTACAATGCTATCGATAATTATGTTTGTGTCATTGTTTACTTTTGTATGTTTTTTGTATTAAAACGTTTTTTAAGCATTTTGTAATAAAGTTTACAAATATTTTTAAGTATAAAATTCCCTAAAATAAATTTTTACAACAATTCTTCCTTCAACAATTATATGTATATGCCTATAAGAAGCAGGCACTTAAAATTTACACACAGTGTGTTCGCTAATCAACAAGTATCAAAAATAAACCTAAAAATTAAAGGATTTTCGGAGAAGTGTTCGTATATGGCCTAATTTTTGAATCATAATTGGTAAACAATTGAAACTTTCACAAATGGTTATAACTATGGCCACTATAACAAATTATAAAAATTAAAGGGTGTTCAGACAGTGACATTATTTGCACAGTAAAAATTTTTGCAGAATAAGTTTTGCCACGGCCGCTAGAAGAATTACTAAAAATTAAAGGGTATTCCGATAGAGACTTGCTTTTCACGTACATATGTATGTAGTTTTATTTTTTAAATAAAATAGGTTGACTCTTATATATATATTACATATATTATATTATACTTATATATTCATAGAAAGTGTATTACTATGGCCGATATAACAAATAATACAAATTAAAGGGTGATCCGTATAAGGCCTTATTTTTTGAACCGTATTAGGAAGACTTAAAATTATTACAGATGCGATGGCACGGCTCCTATAAGAATTGCTATAAATTAAAGGGTGTTGGTTGCCACAGTGACGTGACAGTCACGTATATGGCCTAATTTTTTGTTCTTTAATAGGTAGACTCTTAATATTTCCAAAGAAAGTGTATTACTATGGCCGATATAATAACAATTACTAAAATTTAAACGTAAATGTGTGCAGAGTATGTAAAATTATGCCAACTATAGCAAAAAAAATTAAAGGGTTTTGCGATAGTGACACAAATTTACATATCTATGTAGCCTTATTTTTGAACCGGAATGAGTAGACACAAAGTGTGTATAAATTGTCCTCTATAACAAGTAAAAAAATTAAAGCAAAAGTGACACGATTGTGCTCTGATCTTGTATTTGAACAGTAATACCTCTGACATTTAAAATTTACACAGATTTTATTTTACAATATCTAAGGTATCAACATAAAGGGAAATAAAAAAAGAAAAATGAAAGGGTGTGCCTAAATGTGGCGAATTTGCTGGACAATATACTCTAATATAATTAATAATTAAAAGTTGTACCTTTTAGGTTATGCATTGATAATACAGATAATACGGAACCCTATGTGTGTGAGACTGACTCGCACTTGACTGATTTATTATGAACTCATATTATTGAAGGACTCTTTAAATTTAGGAAAATTCTTTATTTTATTCTAAGTTAAATTCAATCTAAAATAACCCTAGCAAAATTGGAACCAAATTTCAATTTTTAATAATATTAAAAAGTTAACGTTATTTTTTTACTTTTAAAGAAATCAATTTTTCCTTGCACTAAGCAATTTCTTTTTAATAATATCGAAAATTACTGCAGCAATTTTTCTTAGTTCTTGTTTAAAACATCATCAACATTAACAATTACAAATACTGGTCTCATCCTTCTATTCATTCATCAGTTGATGCATATACTCATTCAGTCAGTCAGTCAGTTAGTCAGTCAATAAGTCATTCAGCCAGATAAGAACAACACAAAGTAATTACAATATTTTGTACAAATTTGTGCAGCTCATCCTCACCCTCACCCTCACAAATGCCTTTGAACATGTATCCATAGAAGAGAATGTATCGGGTGTTCTTTTTTTAAGGTGATTATTTTAAAAGGCTTTTAAAAGTTAATCTAAATTTGAAATCCGAAATTACTTACACTTTAAATTAAGTTGGGTTGTTATTATTAATAAAATACATAAGACTAAAAACATTACTCTGTTAATATTGCTCCATTGTCTGTCTATCTGTTTCGGAGCTTTATCCTTTGAAACAAAATATGATGATATTTAAAATTTACACAAAACGTGTATTACTTTGGTTTCCATAAGAACAATGAAAAAATAGTGTTAAAACTTTAATTAAAGAAAATAAGTTGTAAAAATTTGTTAAATGTTTATTGCAGTCAAATGAGTTGCATACTTTTGCGATGAAATACCAACAAAAAATGGGTTGTGTTTTTATGCACTATATCTTATGTTTTTTATGTGGGTACGAAAGTAAGTGTTGTTAACTACCAAAAAATAAATGGACACTTTAAACACCTTACTTATGGTATTTTTAATTATAAATTTAACATTGTTGTGTGCACAGTGATTAAAAACAAAAGTGTAGAAGAGAAGTTTCTGAGTTGATTTGCAGTCGATTGGATTTCTAGTGGAAAAGGGGGACCCTCTTAAATGATCCTTCAAGTCAACAAAATATTATTTAGGTGTTAAGATTTTATATCTAAAAAAACTATAATATTAAAGAATTATAATAAAAAACTAGCTGTGCCCGTGTGCCCGAAGGCGCATTGTTATGCCCCGACGACCATCTACTCCACTGTTCCCTATAGAACTCTAGTACCTCGAATTCGTAATAACCAAGTGGAGCTTCTCGCAAAATCTAGCTGGCAACTCAGTGTTTTGCGAGAAGCTTAAAAATTAAATTCTGCGTAATTTTGGCCAACCTTAGGTTGCTATATTTGATGTCGTGGACCTATCTAGGGTCAGTAGTTTTTTTTAAACATCCGCTGACAACAAAATTAAGATAAATTTGTTTCAGAGAGGTATGAGGTTTCATTTAAAGGTTTAAAAGCCTTTAAATTGGGAACATTTAAAAATACCATTTTGTGTCTCCAAAAGATCTTGTTCTTTTTTGCCAACATATAACTGGTTTGTTTACGCCCTAACCAAATTCATTCAACCATTCAAAAGACATCTTACTAGAATCCTTGTAGCAAGAATATTGATTCACACAAGGTAACGGTTTTCCCTTTAACCCTTTCTAAATCTGAAAAAATTTTAAACAAATATCATTTTTTGTAAATCCCTAAAAACGGATATTTGGAACATTTATTTTTCGTTTTAGACCTCTATGGAACTAAAATTTCATCACTTTGCCAAAAAAAAAAAAAAAAAAACAAAACAATGACGCTTTATGGTAACCAACTTAACTACCTAATTTTCCATGACAATCGGATTTTCCAACTGCAAAGAGTTGATGCCGCGCTATTTGGGTTTCTCTATGTATGTAAATAAGCGCTAATTTAGGTTTAACTGTTAAATATACAATGTAACTTCTTATAATCTTTACATATAATTAAAGTGTAGTGTAGTAGGTCCGTTTCTGCAAATGAAATATGTTTTAAAATTGTTGTTGCTGGTGCAGGTAGTAATCGAAATGGGATACGAAACGCCAATTTTTGTCTGTCTGTGTTCGCATCACGTAAAAACTATGAATTTTAATAAAATTTTGTGAGGATCTGCATTAGTACCTCAATTCAAATATAAGATACTTTTTTCCGTAAAAATGTCTCATTTCCAATAGAAACTAGAGAAAAAGTAGTGAACGCAATTTTACCTATTCAATGGTGTTGCAAACTTGGCAGCACCTTTTATTTTAACAGAACTCTACAATAATTTTAGAAATTTATATAAATACTAGAGTAACCCTGCCCGCGTTGCTGGACAATACAATAACATACGTTTACGCGAGCAAGCAGACCCTTATACCGACAAAATGTAATTCTCATAAGAAAAAAAAATAAATTTTATATAGGGAAAACACACCATCATAAAAGTGCGCATATAACGCATATTCGTAGAAATTTTTCGATGTTTTTTTTTTTATAAACCATCAGTGAAAGTACACCTTTCCAACACATGTACTCGTTTGAAAATCGGTTGAGTTGTTCTCGAGTTATAAAATCACGAACATAGGATAACTTATTTTTATGTCTGTATATCAAAGGCCCCCAACCAAAAAAAGTGGTTAAAATGAAAATGCTTTGGTTTGCTAAATATTTAGCAAAGTGACACAAACCTACCTTGTTGAAAGCTGGTATGCTACTGCTATATTAAAATTTGTACATGTTTTGTTCTCTTTGTGAGATTGTGTGTGCTCACATACCCTTAGGGGTTTGCGTGGAGGCTCTTGATGTATATAGATACAAATTAATTTTATATAAATTTTATAATTTTATATAAAGCCTTTGTTAGTGAGAAATTACCCAGGGATGGCTGCCTTTATATAAAGTAAATAGATAAGCCATATCTGAAGCACTATGAAAGTAAGAGTGTTAAAATTTGGCGTGGATTACTTTCATACAAAAATCGAACAACATATTTTTAGGACGCACAATAAATAATTATAAAAATAAATAAATAAACCACATTCTCTGAATGCTCTCGAAAATAATATTTAACCCACAATCCCCAGACTGTTCGACTTACCGCACTACTAATCAGTCTATGGCGGAACTCTTGGAACATCTTCAAACAATAATGAAAAAAAAAAATATACTCAGATGAGTGTTTTTAGGTCACCCTATGCTGCTGGTATAAACAGAATTCTCGTTTTAAAAGTTCATAATCATCATCATCATCATGCGAGTAATTTACTTAGTTTAAACACATGATTGTTGTTTTGAATTCTTTCTTTGCATGTGTTTGTGTGATGTGTTTTGGGCTTGTGTGTAGATACATACATATATGTAATTTTGCAACGGCTTGAGGCACTGCAGTAAAATGCACAAAAATATGCAAGGATGGATGGATGATGCTTGGCAATAAACAATAAGAACATCTAATATTAAGCGAACTAAATATGAAGAAGATATGTAAATATTTTATTAAAATTAATTGAAACCTAAATACGAATACCTACAAAATAAATCTGTGATGATGAAGACGATGATGTGTTGGAAGAGAATAATGTTATTATTATGTTACTGATGTTTGCTTTATGTGTCATGGTAATAAATATCGATGCATCATATTTGGAAGGAAGCCCAAACGTATTGTTGAAATAATGATTTTTTACTGAAACAGTTACATAATATTCTCTTATTATTATTATACTTATTATGTCCTCTTTCATTCATATTCTTAATTATATGCGATAAACATGAGTTGGATTGATAAGCAACTGGATGCAGTGCTGATAATGTAGGCCACAGACAGCGGCATACATCCTAATTTTGTTTATATACTTAAGCTATTTTTCCCCTTAATAAAACAATAGTTTATAATTTTTTCGACATTTCGAGATAATGGAGTTTAAAGTTTTTGTTTTGTTAGACATCGGGGAACACAGTAATATTTCAGAAAATAATCGATGGTTTTAAGTTGTAATCATTTAAATATTTTTTTTTTCATAATTTATTTATTGTATCTTCAATATTTTTGAACTAACAATAATTACTCGTATCTTAAGTCTAAACTAAAATATTCTTTTTAAGTCCAGCCAGTGCTAGACAAAAATAATGTTTGTTTCACGGATTTTGAAATCATTTGCGTGTCATCCCTCTAATGTATGGCCAAGATAAGCAGTATCTCTTCTTTTTAGTCGAATGTAACCAGGTTCATTCAGTATGTTATGCGCCAAAGGGTTTGGATGAGATTCAAGCCTCTTTAGATATGTGACTGCATGTTTCGCTATTTCTGCTTTAACTGATGGCATGTTTAGGTCTTTGTGGATGTTCGAATTTTTTATATACCAGGGAGCAGATGTAATAATACGTAAAATCTTATTTTGGCGCCTTTGAATTTTTTCTACATTGCTAGCTGAGGCAGTGCCCCATAACTGAATCCCATAACACCAAATTGGTTTGAGGACCGACTTGTACAGTAGAAGTTTACAATCTAAGCTCAGGGTGGAGTTTCTGCCAATAAGCCAATTTAGTTGTACCGCTTTTAGTTTCATTTGTGTTAACTTGAAGTCAATGTGGCTTTTCCAAGTAAGGCGACGGTCAAGATGTATACCCAGGTATTTAACGTCTGAAAACTGTTCTATCATTTGGTTATTTATGCGAATAGGAGGGCACGAGTCCCTGCGCAGTGTGAAAGTTATGTGAGTGCATTTTTGTTCATTCACTTTTATTCTCCATTTTCTAGCCATTTTTCCAAATTGAGTATGTGGTCTTGTAAAAGTTGTGATGCTTCTTGGGCACTTTCATGAATACTTAAAAAAGCTGTGTCATCTGCAAAAGTTGATGTGTGGACTAGGGTGCTAATTGGCATATCCGATGTGTACAGTAAATATAAAATTGGTCCCAAATGCTACCTTGGGGAACTCCGGTTTCAATGAGCTGTGGCGAGCTTAAAAAGTCACCTTCTTTTAATAAAAACTTGCGATTCGTTAAATAATCTTTTAAGAGCTTATACAAGTTATCGGGCAAGTTCAGCTTTAGCTTAAATATTAGGCCTTCGTGCCAAACCTTATCGAATGCTTGAGAAACGTCGATAAAGAGCGCAGAACAGTATTTTTTTTCTTCAAAGGTCGTTTTAATTACATTTACTAATCTGTGTGTTTGTTGGATCGTACTATGTTGTTTTCTGAAGCCGAATTGATGGTTCGGAATGCATCCTTTCGCGCTAAGAATTGGATTGAGCTTAGTTATTAATATTCTCTCAAATAACTTTGACACGTTTGATAAAAGGCTTATAGGTCTGTAGGATTCTACTTTTGTGTGGTCTTTTCCTGGTTTAGGAATCATAGTTATCAAAGAGACCTTCCACTCTGTGGGAAAATACTCAAGACGTAAGATGGCATTAAAAACAAACAGAATAATTCTGCGACCTATACGGGGCAACTCAACTAACATCTTGTTACTTGTTTTATCAACGCCAGGGGCTTTTTTGGTGTTTAAATCTGCTATTGCCCTTTCAATATCGCTAACTTCAAATCTTAGGGGTACTACGGCACTAGTCTCTACTGATGGTAAGTCAGCTATATCAGTAAATACATTTGGGGTGAAAACCTTCCTCAGATGTCCAACAAACAAATTGCCTTTTTCGGTATCATTCCTTGCCCAGTCTCCACAAGAAGTTCGCAAGGGAGGCTTACGTAAGACCGGTCTTTTAAGGTTCCTACAAGCATGCCATAATGAATAATCTGATTGTGCAGTTGCGTCGAGGTCTTCCAAGTAATTTTTCAGAGATGCTACTCTTCGAGATTCTAGCAGCTGTCTTAGCCGTTTCGTGCAATCTTTAAGTCTAGATTTGAGTTGAGGAGATCTGTGTGCTTGCCACTCTCTTCTAATTTTTCTTTTTTCAGCCAAGAACCGCTCGACATCTACAAAATAAATTTGATTGTATCTAGCTGGTTATCTGGTTTCTGTCGCATGTTGGGCAGCTGATTTAAGGTTTTGATCAAAATAAATTAGACTCTGATCCACATCTTCTGGTGTTCTTAGCGGTATGTTTTCCGAACAATGAGTACTGAGATACTTTTTATATTTCAACCAATTAATGCTTCTGCAAGTTGTTGGCGACACGATATTTTGCTGATTCCATATATAGACAATAGTGGGTGAATGATCTGAGGATAATTCGAGTGACGCTTCAACCTTAATCACTTTTCTCGAAATACCTTAGTCACGCCAAAATCAATAACATCAGGTATTTTTTGTCGATCAGTAGGCCAATAGGTGGGTTGTCCACTTGATATCACATTCAGACGCATTTTGGAAATTGTATCAAACAAAATACGACCTTTTGGAGTTATTAGGCGTGATCCCCAAAACGTATGTTTAGCGTTGTAGTCGCCTGATGCTATGAAACAGGGACCTAGTGATTTGAAAAAGTTGATATATTGACTCTCTGATATTTGAAATCTAGAAGGTGAATAAATCGAAGAAATAACAAAGTTTTGATGATATTCTTCAATACAGATGTTTGTTGCTTGAAGGTAGTCCTCACAAAAATCACACAGTAAATGATGTTTAATTCGAGCCCTTATTAGTATTGCTGAACCACCACATGCTCTGCCACGGGGGTCTTTGGTGTCATATAAGATATAGCCATTGATTTTAAAAAAGCTATTTGTTGTTATCATTTAAATATGCGGTGGAATAATCAGGCTACAAGTATATGATATTTCATTAATTTAATTGCAAATAAATGAGATTAAAAGTACCATGATGTCTCTTATGAAAATCATTATATACTATTTTATTTTGTATGGTATACACTATTTTATTTGAATTGACTCCAAATAATATATTGTTAAATAATAGTGTATATCAATATACGATTTTATTTTTTTATTGTTTTATTATTATTTTATTATTTATTTGTTACTATTGTTTTATTAAGGGGACGATATATACAAAGATATATATTCAGGGGGGTTACTCTCTATTGCGATACGAAAGAAAAATGGTACAAAATCGAACGATTTGTACTCTTTCAAGCGTTCGCGCATTTTTCTTTCGCATATCTTTTTCGCAAAGATGGAAGCACCACACTCTGTAATGCGAAAGCGTATGTCAAATTCGTTCGATAAGCCCAAATATTTTGCGATAGTAAAAGAGCAAGCGCAAAGGATGAAAACATGTAATTACTTTAAAAATGTGTTTTAATTTATATCTAAATTGTTATTTTTAGGGAAATCAAAGCCAAATAGTTACAAATAAAACAACGACAGTTTTTAATTTTAGTAAATAGCGATTTGGCCATGAAACAGTTGCTGCGAGTTAATGCCTAACAAGCCGGAAGCAAAATGTACCAAAAAAGTATTTAGACAATCTGATGGAGATCCTGTAAGGGATATATCTGGTTAAAAAATTTATATATTATGCTATTATTTATGTAAAATATAATACTATTTGCGTGGATTTCCTGTAGAACTTTCAGTAACGGAAAAAGTTAAAATAAAGCTATATGAATTTGAAAAAAAAATCTGTAACAGATTTATTATACCAGCGTTTATTTATGGATAGTATATCGAACCTATCTACTTGCAACTCGTTTCAAGTTGATTTACGTCTTTAAACGATAATCCATCAATATTTATATGTAAATTCAACCGAAATTGCTTTCGCATCGCAATAGAGAGTAACCCCCCAAATCATTTAACTCATTATGGTAAGTATACACTAAAGGTGAGCGCAAGATGTTAAAAAGTGGACAGTATTGCATGTTTTTGAAACGCAAATATTGATTGTATGTGTAGTCGAATATTACTAAAGAGTAAATACAGAGAACAAGAGAGCAAACAGTGCAAAAATCAGTGCACCTGATTTGACCGGACAGTTTTATCAAGTGCAATAAATATGCTGAGCATTTCATATTGTTCACTAGTTCATTTTACTTAAATTTTCTTGAGAGTAAAATCTCTGATTTTTGAGAGAAAAAATTAAATTAGATTTTTTTATTCATCAATAAAAGTTAAAAAAATTCAATCTACTACAGTTTTCTATTTTCAACCACTCAACGCGGAAATTAATATAAAATAACTAAAATACAAAGTACAAACCCTTGCTTTTAACATCATATATTTACATACATGTTGTCTGCTATAACAGTATTTCATATCAAGAGACACTATTGAAACAAAATATTCACTACTGAAATTTAATTTCAAACAACAACAAATATTTCATTGGTTGGAAGAAGAGCAAATGCTATTGTATGTTTTTATTTAAGAGCACAACAATATTTGTATACACATGAAATCAAGTGCAAGAAAAAAGAGGCCAATTCATTATTGAACATTATGAAGTTAGTCTAACAAGACGTTTTATGCTCACGTTTAGTATACACGATGTAACCGTCAACGCAACCAAAACGTGTTGCTTTTCAACTAAATACGTGTTGCAATAGCCGTCTCATGATATATTTTTATATTTTGCCTTGACGTACGAACACAACAGTCGAATTTTGTACTTATGTTTGTTTATTGGGTACCAGCGTCCTGTGAGTGTTTTTTATAACTAGGATTATACAACTTAGCACATAACTCAAGACACATCCACTATATCGTTCTTAAATTTGTTTTATATTTTGTTTTATCGTTATTTTCTTAACGAAATCTATACAAATAATAAAACTGAAACCGGAAATTTTTTGAAAATTTTGATGCTGGTAATCGATATGGAATACACCATTTTTTAGATTTCGCTTTGTCTATCTATCTGTGTTGACATTACGTAAAAACTACTAGATGTATTTTAATAAAGTTGGATAGATATCTTAGTTCCTCGGTTCTCTCTCGTTAAAATATCTCATTTCCAAGAGAAAATAGAGATAAAATTTTTGACACAAATTACATAACTCTCCAATAACAGAATTTTATATAAAACCTTTGTTTTTTATAGAAAATTTGGTTATGGCAAGGAGGATAGAGGGAGTAGTGTTTGTGGACATTTGGCAAATCAATATTAATGGATGGGCTCTTGAAGATAAGCTTGTTGTAAGCAAAAATATGTGGGTGTCGGGTACAATTTCCCTGATTTCATTAGAGCACATTCCATTGTAGTAACGGTAAAACAGCGAAACACATCCCACATCGCGTCGATGCTCCAGTGAGTGAAAAGAGTTGGATACCTTACTGTCACCAATGAGCTTCTTCGGCCTCTCCTACACGCGGCCGGTAACTCAAAAATAGACTTTTATGGCAGCGGCCTATACATAAGAGTTGTATTCTATTTTAGGCCGGATATAGGTGATATAAATAGTACAAAAAACCGAGGCACTCAAAAGCTTCTTTTGAGACTTGAAAAATGTGTTTAGCCCATCGCACATCGCACTGGATGTTTATGCCAAGAACAGCACCCATAGTTACAGATGTATTATCTTCGAACGCACTTCTATGCTTAAGCATACAAGATTAAGTCTTACGAGCATTAAATTCTACTCTATTCGCACGACCCCATTCAGAAATTTTGACAAGATCATGATTGATCGTATCATTCATGTTTTGTCTCTTGGCAAAAGTGGTTCGGCCTATTATTGCATGAATATGAATGAAAAATGCTGCTATCGTCTGCAAAAGAGTAGATGAGGTTGGAAGTTTGACAAAGAATGTCATTTAGAAATATGAAATAGGGTAGGAGAACGAACGGAGCCTTGCGGTATCCCTGAATTAAACCTAAACTCATTTGATAAAATCCCATCTATAACAACTCTTATAGTGCGATCTCTGAGGAAGTATGATGTACATAAATCGAAAGAAGTTGTCGCCGAACCAAAAGAAATAAGTTTTGACAGAAGAGCATCATGTCACACTCTGTCAAACGCTTTTGGAGATATCTAGAGCCACCACTTTACTTTCGCCGAAATGGTGTATAGAGTGATACCATTTTTTCGAAAGGAAACTGGTAAGTTACTGGTAGAGCGACCCTTACGGAAACTATACTGGCGGTCGCTTAGCAAAATGTTGGACTAAAAATATTTTACAAGATGAAAGTTTACCTTATTTTCCATTACTTTGGATAGGGCAGAACAGAATGCAATTCAGCGGTAATTATCAGGGTTGTTGTGTGGCATCACCATTTTCGGGGATTGGCGTTACATTAGCAACCTTCCAACACATCGGACATTTACCAGCATGATACAAAGTGCTGAAGAGCGTTGCCATAGACACGCTAGCGATGAAAAGCAATGCTTCAACATCCTGGGGATCTGTGAACCCAGAGTAGAACCGGGAAATTGCCTAATCGGAGCGAAAGTCCTACAATGGGTGAAGTCATTAAACCTGACAAGGTGAAGAGAGGCTATAGGCAGGATCGAATAGTGCTTAAAGAGCCCCTTGACCGGAAAGACAGTAACGCACTAACTGCGCTAGTGACAGGTCATTGAATCTTCAAGTATCATTTAGCCAAGATGAAAATCGAAGATGATACTTGCAGACTATGCCTGGAAGACGCTGAAATGGTAGCGCACATTGTCTGTGAATGTCCAGCACTGGCTAGCATAAGACCACGCACGGGCAGAAACCTGTTAAATATGAATGCCATGGAGGAACTAAGCCTTGGATAAATGCTAGCAATTACTAGAGACTCCGTGATGATACATAAGGCCGACTGTTACCTTCGTAAATTGGCGTAAATTACAAATCAGTTGCCTATAATCCTTTTGAGCGGTAGGGGATCGAAAAGGGAGCGGCCTACATCGATATTACCCCCCAACTTTTTTGCTAAGAGATAGGTACCTCTATACAAATTAAATTTATAAACCATATCCACAGCACTATAAAAACTAATAAAGTAAGTTTTAAAATTTGGTATGGACTAGTTTGTAAGCTAAAGGCAAATTAAAAAAAAAATAGAAAACTGATGCTGCACAGTAATCAATTTCGTGAGATAGCGGTCAAAACTCTATAACTTTTGACCGGATTGGTATTTTTTTACGCAATTTGTTTTGTTCAATAGGAGGGACTTTAAGCTTCAATTTGCGTTTTGAAACGTAAAAATCGACTGATAGGAACGTAAGTAATGTGGAGTTAAAAATGCATTTTAATTTTTTGTTGAGTTTCCATGTAAAAGTTGAATATTTTGACATTTTAAAAGGGATTTTTTTATAATTTCTTATTTTCTTCAATCGTATTTTACAACCAATACTTATTTATTATTCCTAAACTTAATTTTGGTCAGAAAATGCCAACATTTGGACCCTGACATTTATTTAGTCTCAATATTCACAGGGGCCAAAGGTTGGTTTTTTTTTGGAAGAAAGCTAATTCTTGTGAGGATTAAACTGAAAAATAACACTGAAATTCCCAACAATATCAATACCATTTGGATATATTATATACAGAACACAACAACGATAAAATTTTACGTAAACTTTTACTATTCATTTAAAGTGCACATATATTTTATTTAAATGAATTAATAAAAATTTATACTAAAATTAGAAACAAATTATAATCTTTAAACTAGTATTAATTAAACAATATTAGTAAAAATTTTTTCCAAATAGCTTTGATTTTCATTTTGCAGTAGTTGTTTAGCTTCTTCATCTAACTCTAATGAGGTTGATTTCCATTTTTGTCGAATACTGGACATATATGGGTCTGATGTGCACAACTAAATATTAATAAGATCTTCATTAGTACAATATCTGAAAATTTTTCTTGTATTATGCTCGCTAAAGAATCTGTAGTCTTTGTTCCTTTTTTCTTGCACTTCTTCTGAGAGATCTCCAATTGGAAGCATATTGTGCTGAATTATTTGTTCCCCATGGAACAAAATTTTGTGGTTGGCATATGTCTCCAAGAATATTTTTGGTTATAAAGGGTTGCTGTCTCATTAGCATACTGACCAAATTTTTTTGAATCTATCTTTTTGCTACATGGTATAACTTCTAATATGATTTGGAATCGTCGTATTAAATCATAATCTACTCCAGTTATAGAAGCTGCAGTATCTGGATCGGAAAAAAATCTCCTTGCTGTGTTTCCATCATTAGAATTTCCTTCTCCTTGCTTTGGCTGGTCAATTATAAGGCCTATCTCACGGTATTTTTCTTGAATATCTTTTTTTTTGCTTTCTTTTTTCCAAATTTTCTTTGTTGTTTCTCACTGTTTCGCCTAACGGGCCAAATTCCAAATCGTATCCCAATTTAAGAATATGCTCCATAAAACGAATTCTAGCATGAAGACATTCCAAATTCATATGCTTCATTAAAACTATCGTCTTGTGTTGGTGGTTGGCTCAACTGACTTGATGTTTTTTGGCATATGATGCAGCTTGACGAAGACTTTGTTTCGGTTAAAGCTTGTGCAAGTTTTCCATCGATCATTGTAAGTGACATTTTTAAGTTAACTTCGATGCATTGGTCATTAAATTCAAATATCACTGGTTGAAGTTCTTTAATTTCATCTGTTATTTTGCCAACTTCTTTAGTTATGACATCTTTAGTTTCTTTTTTGTAAGCAAACTTTATTGGTCTACAAAATTTTGTTGACGAGGGAATTTCATTCTTCCATACATCTATCTCTGCAGCTCTACTAGTTGACGGCTCTGAACCAATATAAGTTTTTGTTAAACTTATATTGAAGCAGTTGGTGAAGGTAAGCAATCTTTTTTGGCAGAAACTATATCTCGATATGATGGAAAATTTCCACAATTTTTTTCATTGGTTCGCTTCCGCAATTCTGTATATTGGTTTTTAGTCATTTTCAAATCCAAAAATAGTGCAAATGCTTCTTCTGGAGTAAATTTATTTTCTTCAGTTGGTGTCGGCATACTTTCTAAAATACTTTTTGTGCGTCTGGGGCTTGCTTCCACTATTTTTTCAATGATAGCAATTTTCCTCTTTTTAGTTTTCGATGGTTGAATTTTATGCAGAAATGAATGAAATGAATGCTTTATGATGCTACAAGAAACTTCTTCATTGATATGTTTAAGCTTGCGTCTTCGTGATCTTTCACTACAATTACACAGCACAACAAAATAAAAAAAATTTCATGTGCTCTTAAAACCACTATATAATTTTGATGTATCATGACTACCTTTGTACAAAAATGGTAAAATTTTTAAATTCTATGGATAGATTTTTTTAAAAATTTTTTTTTAAAATTGCAATTTTTTTGAGACGTTTCTCCAAATAATTAATGATAACTCAAAAACTACTAGTCCGATATTATTAAAATAAATTCAGAAAAATTAAGATTTGCATAGCCTTTAATTCGTCTATATATCGCGTTTCAATCGGATCAATAGTATCGGAGTTATAATAAAAAACTTAAGAAAAAAATATATTTTTTACGTAAAAATGGCAAAAATTTTCGTTTTAAAAAAATCATAAAAAATCGAAAACGGCAAAAAACTTCCAGATTCATTTTTTTATCGCATAGCGACATATAATAGCAACAAAATGAGATATCGACCATAAAAATCGATTGATTTTTTTCGAATTTATTCACATTTTAGTGAATTCGCTCATTTTCACAAAATTTTAGTTTTTTGCTTGATATACGCATTATAGCGGGTTTTCAAATGTGTGAAAAACATAAATTTTCCAATTTCAAGGGGTGCATGTCGGATTAATGTTAGATTTGATGAGAAACTTCCACCCACAAAATTTTAGTCGAATTCGACAACGTTAACACGTAGCGCATAGGCCCCAAATCTGAAAAAAAGCGTTTAAATCGAAAATAATTGACAAATTTTCAGTTTTTGCAAAATTAACGCTATTTATTTCCCCTTTTGCAAAAAAGTGGATCCAGACCACACTGGGGAATTTCGAAGCCTATGCTATGGAGAGAAACAACGAATCATGAATCTGATTGCTATTTTTGTTTAACTACAAAAACCGGCTTTGGAAAACATTTGCGATGGTCTTACCCTACGAGGTCTGCTGATGGGTTTCAACTTGCAGTTCTACATTCACAGGAAATTATGGATGCACAAGATCAGGGACCAAGCTGTAGTCAAGTGCTTTCATCTTCACAAGGACACTCAACCTCAAGCATGTGTTCTCAATCAGGAAGTTCAGATCCAGAACTACCTATATCTGAAAATGACGAGTTCATCCCACACAAAAATATCTCACCGAGACCATGGAATCAAGACCAGCTAAATGATGTAATAAGAGAACTTGGATTGTCAAAAGCATCTTCGGAATTACTTGCATCCCGGATGAAGGAATCAAATCTCATAACGGAGGAAACTAAAGTTTCGTATTACCGTACCCGAGAAAAAGGCTTACTTCACTATTTTGCAGAAGAGGACGATTTTGTCTGCTGCACGGATATTCCTGGTTTGATGACTGCCATGGGCTTACATAGATATGATTCAAGCGAATGGCGTTTATTTATTGACTCATCAAAACGCAGCTTGAAGTGTGTCCTTTTGCACAATGGAAATAAATTTCACTCCTTGCCAATCGCACATTCAACCAAGGTAAAAGAAGAATACTCTGTAATTGCATTGGTCATGAAGAAGATAAAGTATAATGAACATAACTGGGTAATTTGTGTTGATATTAAGATGGTAAATTTCCTATTAGGTCAACAAAGTGGCTATACCAAATACCCTTGTTTTTTATGTTTATGGGACAGCAGAGCTAAGTCAGAACACTGGAAGAGAAAACAATGGCCTTATAGGGAAACACTGGACCCAGGTATGAGGAATGTTATAAATGTACCTCTGGTGCCCCGAGATCGCATCATATTACCCCCTCTTCACATTAAACTTGGTCTGATGAAACAATTTGTTAAAGCACTTAACAAAGATGGTGAATGTTTCCAGTATATTTCAAGGAAGTTTAAAAGTTTGAGTATGGAAAAGCTGAGAGCAGGAATATTTGACGGCCCACAAATTCGCAAATTGGTCAAAGATACCGATTTTCTCAGCTCAATGTCAGAAATTGAGAAAAATGCATGGGATTCGTTTGTATGGGTTATTCAACATTTCTTAGGAAATAACAAGGATGATGATTATGTTGCGCACGTTGAAGAGATGTTAACTCACTTCCAGAATCTTGGATGCAACATGAGCATCAAGTTACATTACCTTCACAGTCACTTAGATCGTTTTCCTGAAAATATAGGAGACTTAAGTGAGGAACAGGGCGAACGATTTCACCAAGATATTCGGACAATGGAGGAAAGATACCAGGGTCGCTGGGATGCACACATGATGGCAGATTTTTGCTGGAGTATTCAGAGCAACACTTCGTTATTCAATAATAGAAAATGTCATAAAAGAAAATTCCAAAGTTTGTAGTTTATAATATTTATTTATTTATTTCCTTATTTTATATGTTGTAATAAATTTAAATAATAAAATATAAAATAAAAGAAAATACATGAATAAAACAATGAAATGCATTTTCGATCTATTCCATCGATTTGACTTAGTTACATTTTTTTGTCAATTGCCTTCGGCAAGTAACTTGAAAACTGTTTAACCGATTTAAAAGATATGTAGCTTATTGTAAAAGTAAGCTACACAAAAAAAAAACTCAAAAAGTTTTACGTCTTTGTATCTAGAGATACAGCTGTTTGTATTCCCTTGGTACTAACTAACCCTTGATTGAAATTTGCCTGTTTTCATTTTAACTCCCTTTTCGAGTAATGAATGCCTCACTTGCCGAATCGATTTACTCCTTTGAATTTAGTTAACTTCTCAAAAAATATGACGTGCATTTGTACCGAATATCTTACCTTGGGTCAGAAAAATTGCTGTAGCTCAAAAAGTGCAGTCCCGATGCATGGACATGTATATATAGGAATGTAGGGGAGAGTTAGAACTACAAAATAGTAAATTTGTGTTTTGACTCAGCTTGACTCACAGGAGTTGTGCTCTATGAAGTAGGAAATTTCCGAGAAATTTGACCTTTTTTAAAAAAAATATTTAAATTGTTCTGAAACTAGTAGAGCTTCAATTTTTTTTACCAGTAATAGGAAATAAATTAGGTTACAACACAAAATTTATTTCGTCCAAAAATCTTGAAAAACAAAAAAGTTATGATCATTTAAACTTTAAAAATTAACTAAAAATATCATAAATTTACTAAATTCTGAAAAAGCCCATTTTGGACCACCCTGTTCTCAGTGAAATAGTTGAAATAGAGTTCTAATTTTTTGGCTCCCGAGGTTTACTACTGTCTACTTTCATATGAGTCTAATAACTTTAAAATCGGAGAACAAAAACCAAAAGGAGTTTTGGCCGCTATCTCAAAATATTGACCACAGTGTGCCGTCGCGGGACCAATAAGTATTCAAATCTTCATTATCTTAAATTTACTATTTTAACGCCGTTTCACGCTCAAGGCGTCAAGTCTTCTCTGGTGTCTACTAAACTTTTTTTTATTTCTTTGCCGAACATATTGCCTTGGGAACTCCCGTGTCTTTGAGTATGAAGTTTCCACCAGTTAAAAATCTATCCAACAGGTTGGAGACGACTGGAGCACGATTTGCTTTAACTTATATTATAAGCCATACCCATAGCAATGCCTAAAAACGACGATGGAAAGCGCAGAAAAGAATTTTCATCCTTCAAAGACTTTTGAACTGCGTTTACTAATCTGTGAAGTTATTCGTTAGTACTATATTTTTACTGAATCCAAATTGACGTTTCGAATCGTCACACACATCCTTTTTTCACATCCTTTTTGGTCAAAACTGCTTTTAGCTGCTAAAATAGTCCTTGCATATTTGATAATAGCATTACGGGCCTGTATGATATTTACTCTGTATAACCTTTTTCTGGCTTAGAAATCATGTTATAAAAGAAAAATTCCCTTCTGGTAGAAATAATTTAGTTTGCTTCTTCTGATGCCTATATACTCGTATGTAAGTAGTATAGGACGTCAATATAGTAAACAAAATTTGAAACTAGATGGTATAGTAGAAAAATAATAGTTTCTGAATAAAATTTTTGATAATTTTGGACGCATTTCAAACTCCGAAGTTTTTACTATACGCCCAAAAGAAATACCCCTACGTACTGACAGATGTCAATCATTTTTGTATAAAATTATATTATTAGACAACCACTTCGTCTTTTTTTACCAGCAAAAAAAAAATGTGGTCGAAACACAAGCAATACGTGTACGAAATTACATGAAGTTACATTTCCTATTTATGTAGTTATGACATTTTTTAATTATGGCATATGTGGGATGTGATGGACGTGAACTCTGATTTTTATCAAATTTTTATATAGGTCAACTTAAACAAGCTCTGTTAGTGTTTTATAAAGAAAAACAATTAAACAAACTTAAATTTTATTTTTTTTTTCCGAAGGACATTTTTGACCATATAATATCCCTGCTCCCAACTACACAAAATATTGTCCCAACACTACTGATATTATGAGTTTATTATGCAAGAAGTTGATGAAAATATAACTATTATTTAACAAGTTATGCCATTTCTTCATTTAGGGCTATATAGTAAGGACACGAATACTTCCGCTGATATCACACTTGTTCCTCAAAATGTTCACTATTTGTGAAAAACCAAACCACAGAGGTCATATCTAAGCACTGTAAAACTCTCCCTTTGATTTGTCTTCTCTTCCGTGAAAAAAAGACGTTTTGACCCTCTTTGTGTTTTTAGAATAACTACTTTAGTCTCAATTAACGGAACAGTTTTTGGCCTCTACTGAAAATTCATGAATTTTGAGTTGTTACGCTTTTGAGAAACAAGTGCGAAATGAGCGGTAATTTTCATATATGCGACCACGTCCTGGAAAGATGTGTTCTGTATTAACGTGGGTACCTGCCACGGTGGCTTAATCCCACGGTGCTCCAAACACCGATTGAAACTAAGACGTAGACTAGCGCCCCACTGTGTAGTAACGGCGCACCCTATAACGTGCCCTGAGTAAGGGGCACGATATACGCAATTCAGGTCTGTCGCACAGTTCTAACCTCTTGCTTAGGGGTTGGAGCCTACCCAACTCCTTCTGTTGAGAATGCAACAGCACATTTTGACATGCAACCACCCTGCATACATCGATCTTAAACCACAGGCACCACGTGTACCCGCGAAGGGGACCAATAACCGGTCACAGAGACAGGGGAGTCTCTGTGGGGCCACCGATTCCCGTGGTACCAGTCCTTTGGGCACTGGTCGGGCCTCGAAGAGGACCCGTATTTTAAAACAATAGACCTTTTCTTCCAGTTTTGGGCTCCAGGAGCCCTAGTCTCTGGTGCCCCTATTTTTCCCGAGTGAACCGCGTCAAAGCATTTGCAATTTTCTGCAGTGACAAATGGAACCCCCGGGGGGAAAACACGTGCTGAAAAAGGGAGTTAAGGGGAGATTGACCGACAATTTTTTTAATTGGGTTAAAATATACTGGAAAATCGAATGGAAGTACTCCCGGACCCCGCCGAATCAGAATAGCTGTCGAAAATTTTTCTGCAAGTCGTACACAAAAAAAATCCAAAAATTTTTTTAAAACTTTTTCTACACTTTAAAAGCTTTCAGCGAATCGTTTTAAAGAGTTAGCCAATTTTTTAATTGGGGTAACATAACGAATGGACGTGAGGTCGAACAATTAGTTTTTCAGTATTTAATTTGAATACAAAAAAAAATGAAAAATCAATAAATTCCGAATCATAACAGGTAAACAGAAAAAAATGTTTGCACTAATTAATAAAGTTTTGAATTAGTTTTAGATTAAAGTTTAATTAAAAAATTTATGAATTCAATTATGTATTTAATTAAGAAAATTTTTTGTTCTGCCTTAAACAAATATATAATTGAATCAATTAAATTGAACTTTAATTTACAACTAATTAAAACTGTTAATTGGTATAAAATATTATTTCTGTGTATGTCAACAGTATTTACACGCGTAAAAAACGTTGAACAATTGGTAAAATTTAAACGGCTCTCTTAATAAATTTACTTTTTTACCCTTAGGTCCCTTTCTATTTGCGCGGACACATATATTTTTCTAAACCAATTTGACCAAATCTGCCAAATGTTATCGCTCTACAATAACTCCTTCTATTTTTGCCGCCAAATTTATAAAGCCATACCTCCGTGCGCAATCGTATGTCACTTCAAGAAGATTGTATATGAGACTAAAATTCTCTATTTTTTTCTAATTCCTTATGTTTCTACTTACTGTGTGCTGTATACAGTGTTTTTTATTAGCTTTAGTTTATGACAAGCACAATAATGCACCAACCACATGAATGTCAGTGGTGTGTCAAAAAATTTAACATGAATTTCCTTTTTTTTTTGGTAACTGAAGCTGTTGTGACAAATTGAAGATGATCGCGAAACAAATAAGCAAAAAAAAGCATGAACAATTTACCATCTGGCCACTAAACATTTATGCAAAATTGATGCCACTATTGATTAATAACGAGAATGAAAGTGTTACCAAAGAAAAAATAAGAAGTCTTATCATTATTTGATGAGAACATGGCATTGATGTTGGCTGTTAAGAAGACCTGAAGCACAAACAGAATACTGTTGCTACTGTCGAATCCAGGCAAGCTGCGTCTTGACAGCCATTAAAAGCAGACAATCTCGTTAATTTAACCGAAAATGGTGTTGTCATTAAACATTATTAAACTAAGGAATGACTTCATAAATTCTATGGGAACTCTGCACCGGTAGGTAAATTCAGTGGTTTAAAAGTGGTTTACTGAGTTTCGTTCTCGTGATACCAGCTCAAATAACGACAAACGTCCCAATGATCGAAGCATGTAATTTAGTGAGATGCCTGGGGCTGTAGTTATCTTAGATTTGAATCTTAAAAACTATCCTCACGATGGCGCACACTTGTTTTTTCGCTATGGAAAAAATCCCTGAATTGAGATACGAACTGCTACTCCATCTATTATACTCTCCAGACTTAACCCCTTGCTACTATTTCCTGTTTCCAAATGGATGGTAATAGATTTGGGTCAAAAGAAATGGCAATCATTGGCCAAACGCATATTTTAAGACCGTAGAGAAATCTTATTATTATTGGGAGAGAACAAAAAATAAAAACACGCTGCACATTGGGGTATTTTGAAAATCTAGCCGAACTCTCCTGTTTTTAGTTTATATTGGCTCTGAAAAGTTATTACGCGCTCCTATATCAATGAAACTTGGCAGAAATATGGCTTATGGTCATAGGCTGTTAAAGCTATCGGACCAAGGAGAAAAAAGTTCCCTTTTGGAAGAACAAATCCTACCTCTGAAAAATAAAAGTTTTCTTTAACTCTTCCCATACTTTTGTTTAGCAAATGCGATTTTTAAGTTCATCGAATCTTCAAGAACCTAAACTTGGACCCGCCGCCTATTGTGGGTGGTGACATAAAATATAATTTGCAAAAAATAATGTAATTATTAAAAGAAATGGATTAAATACGCCTTATTACCATAAAAATTAAGTTTTTGAATTTTTACCATAAAAATTAAATTAAATTTTAAATTTTTATGGGCAGCTGGAGGTATCCCTATTTTCGCATATGTGTTTATTATATTAGTAGTACGTAACTTACACCATGAAATCGTTTCATGAAATTTCTTCAATTCTCTTTTGAACTTTCTTGTTTTTCCTTGCCTCTCTACACCTCTTGCCACCACAAAACCGGTTTCATGTAACTGATTTCATGAAAAATGTCATCGTGTAATTTAGCTATAGGTGGCACAATATATTGAACAAAATCAAAAGTCTTTTGATTTATATTGCGCAAAGAGAAATATTTCGTAATGTGTTGACAACATTGTATGTATGTATGCATGTATGGATGGATATAAATATGTGTGACACAGCTAGTTTAAGTAATAAAATACTCAATATCATTGTGCAGTTTATGGGTACATTAAATCAAAAACACGTGCTATTCTCACGAAAAAAAAATATTTTAGTTTATATACAAGGTACGATGCCCACTCTTCCCATCCAATCTGTTTTCTGCCATACTATGCGTTATAAAACGATAATAATATTTGACTTTTTATGGGAAGTACCACTCCCACTATCATAATTCAGTCTATATTTTGCTAGACTATGCACATTACTCTGAGGGTTACTTGTGAAAAGTTTCACTATTTCTATTACGTCATAGCTTTCAAAGCCTGTAATCCGCTAAGCCACATCTTACCGATTTTGGCCATTTTTTGCTATAGAAAAAAATTTCATATGTGAAAATTCATATTTTCACTTTTTTCAATCCTCTATTATTAGTTATCTATAAACAAAATTATATAAAAGGTGCTTTTATTTACTTTTGTTTAAAATAATTTAATTTAATTTTTTTGTATTTTACCATTTTTTGTACAAATGGGGTAATTAACACAGGGATGTTAAAAACGAGGCTATCTGACGGAGCTAACTTCACACACATGCAGTATTATTTGGCCGTCTACACTAGCCATCAACGGAATTAATATGTGCATGTTATATTGTTATAGGTGGCGAATACGTGTTTATGTCATTTTCTGTTAAAGCGTGTTTACATTGCGTGTACAAGTCATATGGAATGTCAGATTTCCCATATGTAAAACTATACACATAGTTGATGTGTAAAACTATATGACAACAGCTGTTTTCAGTGATGTTCACTTTTATTTTCAAAAACTCCGCTCATGCATTTTTATCGTGAATTTAAGGAGTTTTAAATTAACCAATATCTTTATTCTAAATTTTGTTAGCAATTTCATGTTCGCAGATTTATATCGATACCTCATAGCTGATATTAATAATAAAGTTATGTAATCTAATATACATATATTATATATGTATCTATTTGCAAGTTTGTTTAATTGTATGCCAATTACGGCTAAATCGAATTTAATGATATTTAAAACATAGATCTTTATTTTTTGTGGGTCCAATGGGATATATATATCTGTTTTCAAAACTAGGGCCAGGTGGGTATAAGGGACTATTTTAATATTTTTTGTTCTTATCTATTTTACCGGTACTAAGAAAGATTGAATTAAATTAAAAATTTACTTTACTATAGTGTATTATTTTTTAAGACGGTAAGTAAATTGTGTAAACTGATTAATTAACAACTTTGGACCGTAGGACAAAAAAATGCTACTGAGGTATTGTGGGTATCTTACAATATTGTTAGAAAAATATGCAGAAATCGTCTAAGAATCGCGTGAACTTACAAATGTTGTATTGCATTATTGTCGGAAAAAGCTTTGTCAGACTTCAAACTAACAATAATATTGCCAGATTTATGACTATCGTGTGTCAGAACGATTGTCTGTCTGTACGTCTGTACAGAGCTTTACTTTTGAAAATGAGAGAACTCCATTTTGTGAAAAAAATGAATGAAACCTAAATCTTATTACAAATTAACATAATTTTATGATTTTTAATCCATGTTGAATAGTACTATTTTTTATATTGCAATATATTAAGAAGCATTATCAGAATTTAGCGATCATACTGCAACTATGGTGAAAAATCTTCGCAATGTAACCTAAAAAATATATGAAAATATTGTAATTTCTTTCTTTCTTTTTCCACTTTTTACTTTAATATTAAATATTATTTTAGTTTTTTTTTTGGTTTTTTGTTTCACTGTACCAAAGAAGAATGAAATGATATTGAAATAAAATTTATACATACATATGTAAGTAAATAAACTATTCAATTTTATGGTATTATAATTACATTCCAGTAAAAGAAAATCAACGTTTTCATCAAATCATTGCCTTTGAAAATGAGGCAACTACAATGGCGCATACCAAAACCTTTTTTCTTCAGCTAAAATAGATAACTATTATTGCATATTAAACTTACATGCAATAAGACCACAAAAAATATAAAATAAGTCTAATTTATTTCCAAGAAATTTATTAATTTAATTTGAATTAGGATAAAAAATATGTTATTCCTAATAAAAAAAGTGAAAATAAACGAAAATGAAATGGCGGCAAAAATATGCAAAATTTGCTAATAACTTATTACAGCAAGTCCCAATAAAGTTAATATTAGTTTTATTATATAGTCTAATAGTTTAAAAAAATAATCCATCTAAACCACACTTTGAAGACCAGCTGTTTTAAATATTTGATCATATGTACGTAACATGGGTACGTTTGAACACAAAAATTATAAACCATATGTAAAACACTGATTTTGACACACACATGAAATTCCATATGGATAGCAATTTTGACAGTACATATGACTTGTACACTCAATGTAAACACACCTTTGGAACATAATTTTCTGGTTTTCCAACAATTTTGTTTGAATGCTTATTGTACAACAGATAGCAGTAATACGGTTGAGCAACGACGGCGCTGTTTGAAAATATAACTGTCAAACTAAGATATAATAACAACAACATTGTCATGTTATAGAACAGCTTTGATAACAAATGTTTTTCCAACACCCACCCCATTCCTGCAGTGACAATTGTTACCCCCGGGGGTTCCAATTGTCACTGCAGGAATGACAAATGCTTTGACGCGGTTCACTCGGGGAAAATAGGGGCAACAGACGCTAGGGTTCCTAGAGACTAAATCTGAAAGAAAAGGTCTGCGATAAAAATTGCGGGTCCTCTTCGAGGCCCGACCAGTGCCCAAAGGACTGGTACCACGGGAATTGGTGGCCCCACAGAGAGTCTATCCTCTCTGTGACCGGTTATTGGTGAGGTCCCCTTCGGGGGTACACGAGGTGGTTGTGGTTTAAGATCGATTTATGTAGATGTGGTGCACGGTCGATCAAGTGTGCTGTTGCACTCTCAACAAACGGAGTTTGGATAGTCTCCAAACCCCTAAGCAAGAGGCTATAATATGGATCTAGGCTTGCCTTGGAAAGGCTTGTCATATTATATAAATTGCTACTCATTGTGACTGTATACACACAAATTGCGATTGGTGACAATCGTAAAGTGTTGTTATACTACATAATGGGGGCACTAGTCTACGTCTTTATTTCACTCGGTGTTTGGAGCACCGTTGGATAAAGCCACCGTGGCAGGAGCCCACGTTAATCTAGAACACATCTTTCCAACCATGTGAAGACGTGGAAAAAACATTAACATGGGCAGTCTACACTTAACACTAAAATGATGTTACAGTTAATGTTTATCATTTTATGTTTAATGTAGACTGGGGGTAAATAAGAGTATTAAAATTTGGTCAAAAATAAAGCTGACGACGTATGTATGTAATAAAAGCTCTATGTGTTCAATGCAACAAAAAATGAGTGTGTACTAAATGAGATATTGTCACTGTAATATTTTACACCGGGGTAACAAGAAACTGCTGGCGGTTTTAAAGTAACAAATATTAAATTGTAAAAAACTGACACATTTACAGAAAAACTTATTTTTTACAAAAAGTTAAAAAACTTTTCAATGTCTTACCAAACTGCAGAAAAAAACAGATAAATCTTCACATTTGGCAACGCTGCCCCTAACCCTCTTCAGATTCTACAACATTGGGTTGACTTATGCAGTACTTTGCGGGTTTTATGCAGTAGACAAACAATTAACTGTTATTCGATTCTCAAATGTTGGTCGAATGCCATTTGGATGTGTGCATTTGGCAAACAGATTTGTATTTTTACTTTTATCATTATTATTGTTGTGTGTGTGTATGTGTTTTTTTGACGTTTCTCTTTAGGTTCTGTTTTGATTACTTTTTCTGTTTATTTACTTGGCCCAAACAAAATACACTTGGCCAACACTCAAAGAGGCCAATATGAGTTTGCATCATGAATACAAATGAATGAATCAAAATTAATATGAAAGTGAAAGTAGATTATGGGTATGGAATGCTATAAACAAACACACAGGTAATTACTCACACACTCTCTAACTCACGCACTCACTCACTCATGCAAACGCACCAAAAGTGTAGACACAATGGATGTGTAAAACTTAAACACCAACAACATCACAATTAAAACCACAGAATGGCAACAACGATAGCAACAATAACAATGGCTTAAAAGAGTTGGCCATAACAAATCAGAAAGAAAATGAATCTAATTTTGTTGAAATCCACAGTTGGAAAGAAGTGAACATTTATTTATTTAACTGCTGAAGTACGAACAAAAAACTTATTGGCTTTGAAGCACATTTGAATACGAGTGTGTTTTCGATGATTCAGTGGAACTAGAATGTTTGTTTGCACTGAATCTACAGACAATGTACAAATTTGTGTTAGTGAACGTGTTGCGGTATGAAAAATTTGGGTTGTTAGAATTTGTGTTTGATTATTTGAATTTTGATTGGTGCCTTTTACAGTTGGTAAGAAAAGTGTGCGTACGTACTGTAAAGTAAGGGACGAAAACTGATACAAAACTGATTACCGTTCTAATTCTGATACTGTATATGAGGATCTGACATATACCCAAGGCACAGTTTGCTGACACCTTTGTCAAAACTTTCAATAACCATTTTGTATACATACATATGTATGTGACCTCGTACAGAGAAAGGGATCTAATGGTAGGTTGACCGATTTTTTTTTTAATTAGAGTAAAATTTGCTGGAGATGTGCGAT
Source organism: Phasia obesa (assembly GCA_949628195.1). NCBI lineage: Eukaryota > Metazoa > Arthropoda > Insecta > Diptera > Tachinidae > Phasia > Phasia obesa. The sequence continues at coordinate 158,204,727 of OX451215.1, forward strand.
ATGTATGTAGTCATCACAACTCGAAATTTATCAAAATCATTTATTTTTCATAAGCACCAGTTCACAGATCAAATCACCAGCCACTACAAAAATTTCATTTGCAACACTGTTCTCTTTAACTGAAAAAATAACTCTATTCGAAAGAAGGAGACCTTTTAAATTCACCTCAGCCTACTGCCTCTGGTATATTAGAACATATTTTATATTTATTTACTTCGGATATGCCAACTAGCAACCGAATCCACACATCGACATTTGCTGATGATACAGATTTTCTAAGAATTCACGAGAGTCCCCAAATAGCATCACTATATTTAATATATTTTAAGACAACATATTCAATTCAGAAAACTGGTTAAACAAATGGAGAATAAAAGTGAACAAACAAAAATGTACTCATGTAACGTTCACAATGCGTAGAGCCTCGTGACCCCCAAACGACAATCAAACGATACCTCATGTTTTTGAAGTCAAATACCTCGGTATACATCTTGATTGGCGGCTTACATGGAAAAGCCATATAGAATCAAAGCTTATACAAATGAAGTTGAAAGCAGTCCAACTTAACTGGCTTATTGGTAGTAACTCTACACTCAGCATAGATTGTAAACTTTTGCTGTGCAATTCGAACCTCAAAATGACGATATGGGATTCAGTTATGGCTTCAAACTTGGAAAAAATTCAACGGCGGCAAAATAGAATTTTAAAAATAATTATAGGCGCTCCAAGGTATATTAAAAACTCGAACATCCACAAAGATTTACACGTGATTGAAGCCGAAATCGGGAAACATTCTTTATCCAAACTCGCGGGCGCTCGTAACATCCTAAACGACCGCGGATACATTAGACTAAGAAGGAGTATATAACCTTTCTTGGCAGAACCGAAAAATAAATTGCCCGGCATTGGCTGGACTTAATTAAGTATAATTTAATTTTAAGACATGAACACTTATTGTTAGTTCAATTATATTTGAAGATTAAATAAATAAAATTGACAAAAAAATTAAAATTTCGTTTGCAACACTGTTCTATTTAACTGGAAAAATGCTTCTATTGTGGAACTCAATCTATACATATAATAAAATAATAACTCATTTCCGTATGTCCGTCTGCTTTTCGTTTGTGTTCGCATCACGTAAAATCTACTGCATGGATTTTAAACAAATTTTGTGTGGAGGTACCTTAGCATCCTGATTCCAATATAGGATATTTTTAAAAATATTTTTAAAAACATCTAATTTCCAAGAGAATGTGGATAAAAAGCAGTGAAAGTAAGCAATTTCTGGTTTAATGGTACTGCATTTTTTGGTTTAAAAATGGAATATTTCAAACACTGTTGCGCACCTTTTATTTTTGAAAGTGGGATATTTTAAGCAACCGATGGCGCCAATTGAATAAAATTTGTATTTTATTCGTTTTTTTACCTTGTGGAATTACATTGTTATTAAAATTTTAAAATTTTATCCAAGGCTGGGTAACTTTATATAAAGAATATACGTATCTGGATGGCTTTTAACAAAATTTCATGGAGAGGTACCTTAGCATCCTGATTCTAATATAGGATAATTTTTTCCGCAAAAATACCGTAATAAAGAGATAAAGCGGTAAAAGTATGCCGACTTTTTTTTTTTACCGATTATAAGGTTCTTTAAGGCATCGTTTATTTTTAAAAGCGGGATACTTTACACAGTTGCGCAACAGATAGCGCTGATTTAAAATATTGATAAAATATTAATTACTTAATGCCAAATAGCCAATTGAATAAAATTTGTATTTGATTTGCATTTTTACTTTGTGGAATTACAATGTTATTAAAATATGTTAAACACCTTTTACAGACCTTTAAAATAATTTTTAGAATTTTATATAAATTTTAGCATTTTATATAAATTTTAGAATTTTATCCAGGGATGGGCACCTTTATATAAAGTAAATACATAAACCATAAATGAAGCACTATAAAAGTAACAGTCTTACAATTGGTGTGGAATACTTTCGAAGCCAAAGCGAGCAAAATATTGTCGGGGTACCCACGACGTGGCGGGCACAACTAGTTTGAATATAAAATGGCAACCATGTTTCTTTTTCTCTCTCCTGAAGATTTGTATATTTTGAGTTGTAACTTTTAATGATATAGTGTGCGATATATCTACATATGTATAAACTTACTGATGGCATTTTATTTTGAAAAAAGATTTACGGCTATAACATACATACTTGCATTTTGTGGTACAGATTTTTATAAATCAATGCTGTGGTTTTACCAAAACATGTTTCACTATGTTGAATTTACCTATAATGGGTACGAACACTTTTTTCTTAAACTGTTTGCGATGGATCTTAGTTCTTTCTTAGTTCTTTCTTAGTTTTTCTTTTTTATTTGTTTTTGTTCCTGCCTTTATGACCAGCAAACATAAAGCAACAACAACAAAACACAAACATCATAAATAAATGTTTATTTGTATTTGCAAACAGAGTGTGCAAAATGCCAAAAGAGGCAAATTGTGCACACAAACAAACAAACAAACAAACAAACAAATTCAATTGAATATTGCAGTGAGTGTTGAAGTAGAATTTAAGCCAAAAATTTAAAAAAAAGAAAACAACTTGAACAGCAAAAGCAGCCTAAAATAGCAGAAGCAGTTTGTTAAAATGTTGCACAAACAAATATACAAACTGGCAACAACAAATAAGGAATCTAACAATAAACTTAGTTTGGGCATAAACAGGATGACATAGAAGTCAAAAAATCAAATACACGGATATAATGTACTTCAACATATACATACATACATTCATAAATACATATGTATTTACACATGCAACAATAGAGAAGTAAACGAATCAAAACTTTTCATGGATGTTGTTATTTAGAATGATATAAAATCTTAGATTCCTTAGAATGAAGAAATAAATAAAAAAAATGTCTAATGGCACGCTATTTATTAAAAAAAAATCTTCCATTAAATAAACTTTGCATTTAATTTGTATAAAATGTATTATTTTTTTACTCTTTTTTTTTAATAACAGCCCAGCCAACAAAATATTGCGACGTTGTCGTAATCAGACAGATCTTACAAATTTCTGAATTTATTTTCGGATATTTCATATCGATTTCTGTTAGACATGTCTAGGAAATATAATATAAGGCATGTCTGATCGATTTCGTTTAGATACATATGTAGGAAGGATTTTATTTGTTTTTGTATTCGATTCTGTAACTAAAGAGAGAACATTTCATATGAAAATATGATAGTCATCTTGCTTTTCTAGGTTGTTCCGTAGCTAATTCTAAAGTTTTTAACATAAAACAATGAAAAAGTTTGTTATTATCTTTAGCTCATTCCGTGTAAAACAATATGGGTATAATAATAGAAAGTGAGAAATATCTCGCATTCATAAGTTAAAGAAACGAGGCACAGATTTGTCTGATAGTATGACAATTACTAAAAATAAAGAGTGTTCCGACAGTGACATGTTTTTCACGTATAGTGACTTATTTTTTTAATCCTACTAGGTAGACGATTGATATATTCATAGAAAGCGAATTACCATGGTCTCTATAACATATAATAACATTAAAGGGTGCTCCGACAGTGACAAAATTAGCGCTATTTTTTTTTTGAACCATAATTATTAGACTCTTGAAATGTTTATAGTAGATGTGTTGCTACGGCCTCTAAACAATTACTAAAAATTAAAGGGTATTCCATCAGTGACATGTTTTTCAATAGAAAATGTATTACCATGGCCGCTATACAACACTTACTAAAATTTGAAGGGTGTTCCGATAGTGATGCAATTTTCGTGAATATGGCTTTAATTTTTTAAACGTGAATTTAATCAGGGTGTGTAAATTTATGTCCGCTTTTGCAAAAAATATAAAAAAAAAATTAAACGGTTTTGCAAAAGTGAGAAACATTTACGTATGTATGAATCGCAACGGGTAGAAACTTTTAATTTACGCAGATTATGTATAAATTTGTCATCTATACCAAGAACAAATATTATAGGGAGTTTCGATAATGACACGATTTTGCATATATAACCTTATATTTGAACAGTGATAGGCTGACACTTAAAATTTATACTGTAACACCAAGTAATGAAAATAAATGTATTAAAAACAAATAGTGATCCCTAGATGTCGCAAATTTTAGTAGTTTGGCCTTCTTCTCTAAATGTTATAGGCAGACACTTGATATTTACGCAGGGTATTTAGTACTATGCTCTAGTATAACAAATAATTAAAAATCAAAGGGTGCCCCATAAGACATGAACAAATTAACAACTTGAACTTTTAAAGTTGTACTAAACATAGTACGGAACCCAAGGTGCTTAAGTCTAACTCGCACTTGACTGTGCTTCAGTTATGGTTTATGTATTTACTTTATATAAAGGGTCTCATCCCTTCTAAAATATGCCGCCTTAAATGTATAGGATGACAAAATCAGTTTTAAGGGGCAAAGAAAAATTCAAAATAGCAGTTAGATATTTTCTTTTTATAATTTATTAAATATTTATTACATAAAATAAAAAAACACACCTACACAAAGTAACCAATAATTCGATTATAAACTTATCCGAAATTCTTTCAGAAATATATCAAAAAAAAACAACACGAATGTCTCTTAGGTATCTGTTAGATTTCTGTCAAAAATGTAGATAAAAAAATAAGAATATCCCACGACATGTCTGTCAGACTTCGTGTCAAGTACTTCATAAATTGTTGGGTGGTCAGAACTCTAACAGAATTCGTATACGATTTTGACTATTTTGTAGACATTTCTATCACCTTACGGATGTCGGACAATTTTGTTGCCTGGGAGAGTTTTAAAATAAAGTGATTTTTTAATTCGAATCAATTTTTATAGAATTTGGGTTTTATAACTTTCGAATCCATTAACTCGCTAAACCGTACATTTCCGCAGTAAAAGTACACAAGCCATTTTAGCGAAATTAAGTCCAAAACTGTGTGAATTGAATATACGATTTGTGGAAAAACCTTCTTAAAAATCATAAAATTATATTTTTGACATCTTATGGTTGCAATTTTTTCACATCTTTCAGGCTGCCACAAAATTAAGTCATTTCGTAACTTCGATCGAAATCAACTTGAAACACCGTAATTTGGCATACATTTTATTATTGTTCACTTGGCATTGATTTTAATAAGACATGAACATGACACCTCGACTTCACTAGCCATCGATTTGAAAAAGACGTACGTACCATTTCACGAAAAGGCGGTCGAAAATCCATAATTTTTGTTCGAATTGAAATTTTCATACTTATGTACTCGTACGTGTTTTTTGTTTATAAGGTGGAACTTTGGTCTTTAATTTGTGCTATAAAATGTGAAAATTTACCGATAAGAAAAAAGTTATGGCGGCTTTAAAATAAATTTTAATTGTATTATGAAAGAGAAGTCGTAAAACGTGCTAAAAATGTTTTTTAATGTCTTATATCTCCAGAGTTATTTATGAATAATACTTACCAATCATTTTTAACCGACTTCAAAAAAAGAAGGAGGTTATCAATTCGTATGAATGTTGCTTTTTTATGTTTGTGCTCGCAGAACTCAGTCATTTTTGGACCGATTTAAAATTTTTTCTTTATTAGAAAGGAAATGCTTACAGATTGGTCCCATTTTAAAAGAAGTTCAGAATTTTGAAAATTAAAGGGTGTCCCCATACAACATACGTGTTTTTTACGTGTATTATGAACCGTAAGGGCACCCTTTTAAAATTTTAAAATACTGCATATCACTATAGCTGCCAATAACAGAAATTAATAAAAAATAAACTTAAAAATTAAAGGGTGTCCCTATATGTGACGTCAATTTAAATATATGAACCATTTGAACCGTTATAGACAATCACTTGAAAATTGGACAGAATGTCCAATATTTATAATCAGAAACTGAATATTTACAATTAGAAGTTAAAGGGTGTCCCATTGATATAATTTGATGTATATTGCAAAACTTTTGAACCGTAACAGAGAGACGGTTGAAATTTACAAAGAACCTGTCATTCTAAGTCCGTTATAACATCAAGTATATAATTTAAATTTGGAAACTAAAGGGTGTCCCCATAATTGATGTAATTTTACCTATATAGCCCTATTTTTTGAACCGTTATAGACAAACACTTGAAATTTAGACAGAATCTCCACTACTATGTCCCGTATAATAACATTTATAAATATTTAAAATTATAAAGTATGTCTTAATAGTTGATGTAAATTGAGGCATATGGCCAAACTTTTGAACCGTTTTAGACAGACATTTGAAATTTACAAAGAATCTGTCCTTTAAAATAAGTGTTTAATTTAAAATTGTACATTAAAGGGTGTCCCCTAGGTGATATTGTTTAAGCTATATGGCCATATCTTTGGAACCGTTATTTTTTATTACTGTGTCAGTAATAATAAGTGTAAAAAAATAAAGGGTGTCCTCATATCTAATGTAATTTGCCGTATATGGCTTTATCTGCTGAACCGTTATGGATAGACATTTGAATGTACAGAACGTACAAAACTATGTCCGTTAGAGCAACAAGTATAAAAGTATTTGATTTGGGTACTATTTCTTACAGATTACTTCCTTTTAAATTTTTAGTTTAGAATTGATGCACATATATTTGTTTTGTAGTCGGTTTTTTTTTGCAAGAATTATTATGACTTAAATTTTGTCAGAAATAATTTTTTAAGTTTACCGATGTCAAAGTTATAGTAACCATTTGAAAGTAAATACCAGCGTACCTCGGGAGCCAAAAAATTACTACTCTATTTCAGCTATACCACAAGGAAGAGTGTGACCCAAAATGGACGTTCTCGGTATTTTGTTCAAATTCAAAAATTCTTAGAATAATTTAAATTTCGAGGAAAGTACTTTAAAGTAGTTTAAGTATACGGCTGCATGACAGAAAGTACTTTTTGTACAACACACTTTTTTATCAGCTCAAACGTTCTATACTTCATATATAGGACAACGTTTCAGTGTAGCAGTACCCAACAATATCTTTTGTTTAACATTTTTGCTTGTGCGCAAAAAGAAATCCTTTACGAAAAAGAATTTCTTTAATATCCTTACTTTTTATGAAATATTTAAGACTTTTGTTAAGCGCCTTTTTTATGTTATGAGAACAAATACGTTTGTGTGTGTGTGAGAGTGTGTGTGAATACTTATACCAATTTTATTGTATTCAAACATAAAGGATACATGAAAAGCAAATAAAAGCGAATTGCTGTTTAAATCTTATAAGGATTGTTAAAGCTTAATCAGGCCTATTTTTATTATACAATCACATGGCTACACATTCACTTACATACAGTACTGTTCAGACTAAAAGCAACAATATGGGTGAAAAATTAAAAATCAATTTATTTCTTTAGCAATACATGGTAGGATTTACCATTTCAATAGCAAAAAAAAAAGTAAATATTATATTTTGTTATACAGAGATAAGAGTGTGTATTTCTAAAGCAACATATAACTATTTGGTATATTGCCCTTGTTTCTAATAACGTCGCACATCTACGAGGCAATCTGTACCACTCAGATTTCAACGTTTAAAATTGATCAGCTTTATATTGGAAGCTTCTCGCAACAGCGCTTTCATATGTTATCAATGCATGAACCATATGTTATCACTGGAAATTAAGACAGGTTATTGAGCCAGCCAATCCAGGAATTGAATTACATTGCCTCGTATGTAGTCCTTTACTAACACCGATGTGTATTTTAGATCATTGTCGTGTTGAAGGGACCTACTTTACCAGCCAAAAGACAGCTCTACGCTATTACGAAATAACCTACATTTTATCACCTATTATTTTATAATACCGTTATTTACTAAGATACCGCCGAGTTGTGCCCATCATCTGTATTGATTAAATTGAATTTAGACTCATCACAAAAGCACGGTTTTCCATTTTTGTACTGTTCAACTCAGAGATTTATTCTTAAAATGCTGTTTACATAGTTTGTAACTTTATAAAATATTTTTAATTGCGCATAATCTAACCACTACGGACATACAAACTCCTTTTTTTTTAATACGTACAATAATTCGCATATGATTATAACGTTTGTAGATTCAGGTTCTTTTATCGATCTGTTAGTATTGTACATATATTTTGAAAATTCAAATTTTCGTCTATCTATTTTAAAGAAATCATGGCTATATTTATCCATAGCAATGCCATGCCTCTTAGGTCCATTATTATAACTTGCCAATAGTTAAAGTTAGGATTTTATGGGATAGATAAGTAGTTTTATGTAATAATAAATAAGCTAAAAAAAAACTGTAACTATCAAGTACTTTAAAGGCAAGATTTAGTAACGAGTCTTACCCCTTTTATTATAACGAATAATGACTTACGACTCCGACAAAATCCTAACTTTAATTATTGGCAAGTTAAAATAATGCTCCTTCAAGAGTCGAACAGCTTACGTGTAACTAATTTGAAAATCCTTAATTTTCCTAAAAATAATGCAATTGTTGGGAACTTATAATAATTTTGGAAAGCTTACATTTGTTGCCTTTGTACCTGTGACCTTGGAACGTCAATGGATCTAAGTGTTGCTTTACGAACTTTGACTAGTTTTTAAATTACTTAATGTCAATAAATATAAGTAATTATAATTATTTATAAAACGGAGCTAATAATTGAGGTTGTGGCTTCATGTGCAGTTTGTTGGTTATGTTTCGCACAGTACTGTATAGACACGCTTACACGCCAATATCGATATACATTTATAATTTTAAAATAAAAATTTATACTTAATTAAGAACAAAAACAGTATGATGCACGGTTGCTGTTATTATTTGTGGGTAATTTCTCTGATGTTCGGTCAACAGCAGCAATATTCCTTCTTGTTAGTCGAACATAACCACTGCCATCGGGAGAGTCTTGAGAGTTATATTAATTAATCTTTTCCAGTAAAAAAAAAAAAAATAACCAGAGTTATTTCAGAGACTAAACTCTTCAACTTTTGTGAGGCTTATTCTCATGGTAATGTTTTGATTTGATTAAAATGTGAATTTAATGAGTAATCAGCAATGGAGATATGATATTCTCCCACACAAAACACCGCGCATCCATAGGTTGGTCAACTTAAGTTAGCCAGCCTCCTTGCAGAAACAAGATCTAATGGGATTCAAGATGTTACGGCCCACCGGATTTGGATGTGCTTCAAGCTTCTTTAAATACGTAGCTGCATATATCGCTAAATCTTTTTTTAACTAATGAGACTCCGTTATTAATTGGAATATCTTATGGATACAGCAAATATAAAATGGGCCCCAAAATACTACCATGGAGAATTCCGGCTTAAATTAGCTGAGGCACGCAGGAAAAATCTCCTTCTTAAAGGCCGGTACGCATCTCGACTGAATGTCAGTTTGCCATAAGAAGTGTGTGTAAAACAGCAGCCTGAAATGAAATTCTTTTCTTTTTATGGACGCCACTACCTAGTAAGATAAATATACCTTGGCTCCAAACTTTTTATTTGGGCTGATTGTGAAAATACAAAACAATAAAATTTTTGAAAATAAACAAATAAATTAAAAAAATTAAAAATTTTTATGCTCACAAAAAGTATTATTTAAACAATTTTTCATAAAAGATTAGAAAAAAGAGCCATGTATACAAAATATTTGTGTTTTTAATTTTTATTATGTAGGAATGCATGCAAAACACTTTAATATCACGTTTTGGGATTTAAATTTGGTTTTTAGTGTTCCCGTACTTTTGGCAATTTTTGTCTCTAAGAGAGTTAATTTTGTTTTCTCTCATTTTACCGAACTTTTCCCAAAAAGTAAGGGGATCGCACCTAATATTATTGTGTAAAATATAAATAAATACAATAAAATTTTATTTCTACAAACGACCACATGAAGAATTTTCGTTTTGTAGAAATAAAGGCAAAAAATTCAAACCTGAAATTCTGTAGAGCTGTGTACTGGGCTTTAAGTATAAATAGCTGTTCAACAGCTGATAAAAATTGTTAGGCAATGCTTTAACTTGCAAATTAGACCTTCATGCCATACTTTGTCGAAAGTTTTGGACACGCCAATGAAAAGCGCAGAACGATATCTTCTTTTCTCAAAAGCCTTTTTTATTACATTATTACTAATCTATGCGTTTGTTCAATAGTGCTGTGCTGTCGGAATACATCTTTTTCGCTCAAAATTGGGTTCAGCTTAGTAGTTAATATTTTCTCAAATAGTTTTGACATATTTGATAACAGACTTATTGGTCTATGAGTATATATGCGAAGCTTTTTACTTGTCTGCAGAAAAGACCCAGAGTCTTTGGCGGGAGTCAAACCTGCAACTTCCAGACTGATATACTACAATAGGTCTATTGAGATACTCAAAGAAAAACATTCCAGGCGTAAAATAGCATTAAAATACTCAAGCCGTAGAATAGCATTAAAAATAAATAGAATTATTTCAATTACTATCTGGGGAAGTTCTATTATCATCTTATTACTGATTTTGTTAAAACCATAGACCATCTTAGATTTTAAACCAGCAATGGCTCTTTCAACACATCGTAAATAAAACCTTAGGGAGACTGGTGCTTCAACATCTACGAGTGGCAACTCGACTATATTATATATAATGTACATTGTACATTAGGCTGGAACGTATATGGTATATGGCAGAAAATAAATGTTTGTATTACCCGTTCAAATAGTGATAAAAAATTGTCTTTTTATGTGAGAAGTTATTCTACAAAGTTTTATTGTGATTGAACCACTTGAGGTGCCGCAGAAGCCTTAACCATATTTTTCTCTTTAAATCTTATATCGTTATGTTTTTAATTTTATTCGAGGGTTTTCATATTTATTATTATTTTAATTTCATTAAAACTATTTAATAATTCAAAACATTAAAATTTGCTATCCATCGTCGTTTTATAACCTTTTTTCACGTTTTAATACCTAAATGGTGTATAAAAACATGAAAATTATTTTTTTTTTTATTTACTTTTCTTTTTTGTAGTAAGATACTGGTAGATATGATATTGTAATGATTTTTCTTTGACTTAAACTGATTTAATGTACTTAGTTAGCATGGTCCTTTAATTTATATAATACAGTTTTTGCAGATCCAAAAAAAAATTAAATTTGCTAAATTTCAATAAATTTGGATCTGCGGCATTTGGATTTGCGGCAGCTCTTACCCTACTCCAATCGTCTTTAAACTTTACAATTGACTTAACAATAGCAAATGGCAACTTTTTATCACTATTACATATTGAAATTGCAAAAAATATTTTTTCGTTCCACCCTAATGTACATACATACATACATACATACATATATTAGCGGTAAAAAAATTTTCCAAATGGTTCACAAATAAATTGCCTTTTTCAGTGCCATTTTTTACCCAACCTCCACATTAGGTTCGCAACGGAGGCTTGCGTATAAAAGGTCTTTTTAAGTTTTTTTGTTGCACGCCATAATGGATAATCCGATTGTGGGCTAGCGTCAAGGTCCTCCAAGTATTTTTGTAGTGATGCAATTTTTCGGGATTTTAGTATATCTCTTAGCCGTGTCGAGATTTTTTTAACCTACTTTTGAGTTGAGGAGATCTGTGTGATTGCCACTCTCTTCTAACTCTTCTTTTTCAGTCAAGATCCGTTCGGAATCACCAGAGTAAATTTTATTGTATCTTGTTTGTTGCTAAGGCTTCCACTTTAATAATTTTGCTTGAAATACCTTTGATCACGCCAAAATCAATAACACCAGGTACTTTGCCGATCAGGGCTAGCAGGTAGGTTATGCACTTAAAATAACATCCGCTTTAGCACCTGCGTTAAACAAATATCGACCTTTCGAGTAATTAGACGAGATCCGCAAAACGTATGTTTAGCGTTGTAGTCACTAGCTGCTAGAAAACAGCGATCTAGTGATTTGAAAATTTTTCTTTATTGAGCCTCTAATACTGATAATCTAGGCGGTGGATATATCGAAGAAATAACTAAGTTTCTATGAAATTCTTCAATGCGTGAAGGAAGTCCTCACAAAAATCGCACATTAAATAATGTTTAATTCGAGCTTTTATTAATATTGCCGAACCAACACATGCTGTGCCACAGGGTCCTTAAGTCTCATAATATACATATCTCGCCCTTAATTTTAAAAACCACTATTTGTTGTCACTATTTGACATCATATTTATAAGCTGAATAGCCAAAGTCTGCAAAACGTTCAGTCTTGCTAATGCAGATAATAAAGTCGCAGCCAAAAAATACCTGTTCACGTCCAAATTGAGATGAAGTGGTTTTGTTTGGTTCAATTAAACAAAAAACAACTCAGAGACAATTTCTTAATAAAAATATTTCCAATCATTATCTCTGCCCACCACTACCGATCAGTCGCACTCGATGGATGGCGAAAGGCATATTTTGCCATAAAATGTTTTAGTTCAGAAAAAATTTATCTCGGTTGAAGCGAAAAACAATTAAATTGACCTTTGTTTCGGGGATCAGAGTTCGCCTCCATTTTAGCACCACAAAAATTTTTATGAGGCTGTTTTCCTGGCTACACAACTAAAAATGTTGGATGTTATTAGTCTTGTAATTTTCTAGAATTGTTACGTTTAGACCCTTAAAAACCGTGTTAAAATACTACCCCAACTAAAGTTGGTAAAAAACGAATTTAGGCCAGGAGCACAGCTGATCTTTTCATTTGATTATTCTTCTTTTCTAATACAGTTTAAAACACTAAACGACATTATCGGCCGTTTTGCCCCCTCCAAGTTGAACACGACTTTGTCGGATTACAAGGCCAGAATCGCTTCATTTGAAGGTTATCACTTTTATGACTGACAAGAAATGGGATAAGAAATAAATAATGATTTGTTGCACAAACAAAAAAACAATAAACATTAACAAATATTTTGAAGGAGAAAATGTCTTAAACATAAATTAAATCTTATGACAGTTTGTTGTTGTTATTGTTAATAATATTAAGATATTACCTCAGGTGTCACTTATCAAGTAACGACAAAATGAGTCCTTAGGCAAGATTGGCACCAACACAAACAAACAAACAAAAACCACAGAGACAGTCAGTAGATTGTTTTGAAGGAGTTGTGGTTGTTTAAGTTGTTGCCATTAATAACGCCCCTTTTTAAATTGTCATAAACACTCGAACAAAACAGAACAAAACTGAGCACGACACTGAAACAATGTTGCAATAACAATAATAACGCACGTTATTTTATGGCTTGACAGTGATTCACACACTGACACTTACAAGTATTTTGTTTGTTGTTTTTTTTTTTTTTGTTTTTTTTTTTAATACACATCAAAGTATAATGTACATGACGTTTTTGTTATTGCTGTTGTTTAATAACAACATGGGAAAAGACAAATTAAAAAAAAACAACAGCATTATTTTAGATTTGGCTGATTATTCCCCATAGAAAATCAATACAAAAATAAAAGAAAAAGAAAAACGAGTTTTTGATAACAAAGACTATTTTTCTTAAATAATAGTTGTATTAACAGTTGTGTTTTTCTTATTTTTTTTATCTATTTGTTGCTTTTTACCCGTACATTAACTAATTTAAGTTTTTTTTTCGTTTTCATTTTATGTTTTTACTTAAACCATCATCACACCGGTCGCGTGTTTATTACTGTGACTTAAAACCGAAACTGTGCTACAAGAAATTATAAGTTGTTTCAAGCAAATGTTGTTGCTGTTACCATAACAACTTGTTTTTAACTTGGCTAATAGAGTGCGCTTTCTCAGTGGAGAGAGGAAATTGAGTTAAAAGTACTGGCGACCAGTGTTGCCAGTTGCTTAAAAAACCTAAGATTTTATTTACTTATTTTCAGGAAAAAAACTCGCCCAAAAGATATTTTTAATTTAAAATTTCAAAACATATCTTATCGATCAAGGTGGATAATCTGCAATAACATTTTCATTTTCTTCACAACAGTCTTGTAAATTACATAAGTAATTAATGTTAAATGCTAACACATTCTTACTAAAGGGGGTTCCACACTTACAATGCAAATATTAATACTTTTGAATAAAATGCAACCCTGATCGATGTTTAAACAAGCAATAACAACTCATAAAGTCGGGGTATCATTTTCCTCAAGAGGATTAATACTTGTATTATAATGTGAAACAGCCTTAAATATTTGTCAGTTTTGGTGGAAGGTTCAGAAAGGCAGTTTTCTTTATTTTCTCACATAAAATAAAAATAAAATACTTCTATGTTTTTTTTTTTTTTTTTTTTTTTTTTTTTTTTTTTTTTGTTAGAGCCTTTCAATAGATGCAACCAAATTTTAAAGTTTTTTGAAGTAAATTTATGAAAAGAATTATTTAAATTTTTTTACTAAGATTTTTTTTACTAAGATTTTTTTTTCGAAAAATAATTGTATAACTAATTGCATAATTAAATTTTTAATTGATACAAGAATTTCCTACCTTACATAGATAGGAAAAATATACCAATTTTGGGGCAAAACGGCAACATTGTTTACTAGTTTTATAACAGTTTTCTATTTTACTCCTCCTTTAGATTTAACAGCCTCTCTTTTACTGTTACATTGGCATTAGCGCAGTTGTTTTTACACAGTAATGTCTTCACAAGAAAGGATTCATTTGGCGATACAAATATTACTTTTCGAAAAATAATGCTTTTTCAGTAAGTTTTATTTACTGCACTTTGTTTTTAAATAAAAATTTCTTTAATCACGGTAGGATTGGTAAATGATTTAACTTACATCGCCTCAAAAGATGTTTAGGGGAAATTTGCGGGGACAGCAATTACCGAAAATTCCGCAAAGTATGTAGTTAACCTCGCAATCGCGAGAATTTGGTAGCTGTAATAAATAACTACATATTTTAATTATATCGGGTAGTTAAATGTTAAGAGCCGATGTTGAATGTGAACCACACCTAAACGTCAAGTTTTTTCTGTATTTCATTTGACATTTCTCAATTCCAGACTAACTTAATTTGAACCATGGAAAGATACACAATCGATCAATGGTTAGAATGGTGGCAAGAAATGGCAACGTTGGATGGTCAATTTTCGAAGAAAATCATATTCAGCCCATATTTACCTCAGTCGATTCGTGAATAATCAGAATTGCCGCATTTGGGCGGACGATAATCCAAGAGTGATCGTCGAAAAACCAATGCACCCACAAAGAGTGACTGTTTGGTGCGGTTTATGGCCTGGCGGCATCATCGGGCCGTATTTGTTCCAAAATGAGGCCGGTCAGGCAGTTACTGTGAATGGTGTTCGCTATCGTGAGATAATAACAAACTTTTTATGGCCCGAATTGGAGGATATGGATGTGGACGATATGTGGTTTCAACATGAGTTGTTTGCCAGCTAACGAAACAATATCTCTTTTGCGTGACAAATTCAATGACCGTTTTATCTCACGTGGTGGCGATGTCTATTGGCCGCTAAGATCATGTGATTTGAGACCGTTGGACTTCTTTCTTTGGGTTATTTACAAATTTAACTACCCTTTAAAAACAACTAATAATTTTCACCTCATGTAAAAGAAATAAAGTCTACTTAAAGTGTACTTTCAGGCAAAATATTCATACAAAAAGCAGACTTAAAGTCCAGAACTTAATTAACTTATTTAAAGATACACCGAAGATTATTTTAATAAAATTTTAATAAAATTTCTGATACCTAATTACATAAAAAAGCTTAATTCACAGTGGGTGGCTTGAAAATAAAAACATGACTATTCCTCTAGAGCCGCGTCAAAACTAGATTATTCCATTTTAAATTTTGGATTTATTCGAAATATAATTTTGGATTTATTCGAAATATATTAAAAAAGTACTGACTAATCTTGACGTCTCCTCAGTTGTTCTCTACCTAATATAATCGAGCCCTTATCGCCGAAATATTGTAAGTCTTAATTTTTCGATTTTCGTTGTTTGATAAAAATCGATTTTTTACGACTATTGGCATCATCTCTTAACTATGAAAAGATCCATTACGAAGTTACACCAAAAGTTCAAGGTTGTATTAATACTTAAATCAAAAAAAATTAGAAGAAAACCTTCTCCTATAAAATTAGTGTTTAGGCACTTACAATATTTCGGCGGTAATGGCTCATTATGATAGCTGCAGTCAGCGATGCCACTTTGGTCTGATCGGTAGTTTTTTTTATTTATGAACAATTTGGTAGTTTGGTTGGTTTGTTCCAGTTTTTCTGCGTTTTTTGGTAGAAAAAATTGTTTATCCATTTAAAATGTTAAAATTATTTTCCAATAAAAGTGCTTAAAAAATTCTATACGTTTGGAAATCCTATTTGTAAATGTATAAATGTAATTTGTAAATTTATCAACTCTGTATTTACTTACAAATAAAAGAAAACGTAGTAAATGACAATTTAAAATCAAAGCAAACAAATTTGTGTAGTTGACATAATAAAGGATATAATTAATATATTTTAGAAAAAAATGTTAGAAGTTTTTTTGGGTTTTGGTAGTTTTAAGCATAACTTTGGTGGGAAAATATTTTTTTGTGGCAAAGCTGGCTACAGTCTCTGTTAAATACTTAGCAGCCAGGCTTGCCATTTTAGCATTTTTAATGCTAGATCTAGCATTTTTTTTTTTCGATTTAGCACTCAAGAATTTTAGAACAATGCTAAATGCTAGTTTAGCATTTTTTTAAAAATATTTAGCATTTTTAGCATTTTTTTTTAATATGTTTACATATAAAATTTTCGCAAAACAAATGTTATTATATCAAATTACGTTATGTTACGTTAAGTGAACTATTAAGGTACCAAAAAAATGCATATATGATACTACATTTTTATGCAACTGTGTCTTCGGTCTATGCTTTACATCGTTTTTTATATTCGAAAAATGAAAACAAAGTAAAAATATGTAACTGACAACAGTTTTTGTTTAACGTCAATCAAAAATTATATTCTAAGAAAAAAAGATAGCAAATTCAAAGATAAAAACAATAACTTTACACCAAGAACAAAGAGTTTTGTGCGTGGTTTATTTCATTTATATTAAATCAAATAAATTATTTATTAGTGTGATACAATTGCGAATATGGAAAGGTATGTATTTTAGCGTATTTACATATATTTATTGTGTAAATTCATTGAATTAAATTATTTTTAAATGAATGTTCATTAAAATTTCAAAGGTTTTTAACAAAAAAATCCGAAAAGGAAAATAAAATTAAACAAGCCCCTTCATCAGCTTTGACTGCAAATAACGACATCAACAATAATAATAGCGATGTTGTAGTTTTAGACAATGAATCTGAAGATTCTAACACATCACTGGAAAAGTAAGCAATTTTATATATATTAAAACAGGCCATTTACTAAATTTTCTTTCAGGAAAAAAGTGTATTTACAAAAAACGAGAAGAAGTTGGTTGCACAACCCTTTATTCAAAGATTGGATTTCAATAAATGAAGACGATAACTTTAACGTAAAGTGTAAATATTGCTGTCAAGAAATGCAGTCAAAACTTTCAGTTTTAAAGTCACATGCTTTGTGCAAAAAACACAAAATTAATTCCTACCCGTTTAAAGGATTACAAAAGAAAATTGAGTTCAACGAGAATAGTCCACTGCAAAAAATGGCTAGAAGTTCTGAAGCTAGAATGGCTTTGTACATTGCGTGTCATTCTTCTATAAATCCAGTAGATCATCTCATTAATTGCGTAAAGGAAAATCATAAAAGTGAGCCAATGTCATCTGAATTGACATTAGGAAGGACAAAATGTACTGCAATTTTAAAAAACGTATGGGCTCCATATTTTAAAACGCAACTCAAATCTGATTTAGCAAATAGTTCATATAGCTTAATAATCGACGAAGCTACTGATCTCAGTAATGTAAAATTTTTAGGAATAATAATTAAATATTATAAATATTATAAATATTATATTAGTATAAAGCGACGGAATGTAATCACAACTTTTTTAGCAATGATGGAGTGTTACGACAGCACCGCTGATGGCATTGTAGATGTAATTAAAAAAGTGCTACATGATTTTGAATTATCTATTGAAAACTTATGTGGTTTGGGAACAGATAATGCCCAAGTGATGGTGGGAGTACACAATAGCGTTCACAAAAAACTACAGGACTTAAAAAATAAGAAATATTTAACGCTAGTTCCATGCGCATGTCATTCTTTACAGCTCGCAGTAACGCATGCGGTTAAAAAATCATTTCCACCTAACTTGGAATACATTTGTAACGAAACATATTCATGGTTTTTAAAATCGGCAAAACGACAACATCTCTACAAAAATATTTACAAAGCCATAAATAATGAAAATCAACCCCTTAAAATTCCTCGCATTTGCACCACTCGATGGATGTCCATAGAAGTAAATATCAAAAGAATTTGTGAACAGTGGTTAGAGCTCAAAACCCATTTTGGAATAGCTAAAGTTAACGAAAAATATTATGCATCTCATATTCTTTATGATTTATACAAAGATGAAACTTTATTTTTGCTAGCAACATTTTTAAAGAGTATTTTGAAAGAAACGCAAACCACTAACAAGGCTTTACAAGCTAAAACAAACGACGCATTAAAAATTTTAGATGATATTTATTTCCTTGTAAACGTTATAGCCGGAAAAATATATATAAAAGAAAAAATTATGGAAATAATTTTGAGAGATGGAAAAAGTTTATATGAAGAATTTGTTCTACCAAATCCCTATTTTGGATATGAATTCGAAACTTTATTAAAAAATAGAATTAAAGAAAACGCAATATCTTCTGAAGATGAAAAAAGAATAAGGGATATATGTTTGAATTTTTTAAAACTGCTGGTCAGTGAATTAAAATCTCGGCTTCCCAAAAATATTATTATTTTAAAGAAAATTTCTACATTTTCAATAGATAATACGTTAAAACAAATCAAGGAACCAATTTCTGATATTTTAGCTGAAATGAGTTTCAGTCCGAGTGAAATAGAAAATATTCAAAGTCAGTGGTACAATATAACACAACAGCTCTGGGATACCAAAATGAATACAACCGAATTCTGGATTCAAGTACATAACTTTAAAAATTCCATTAACGAAAATCCTTTTAAGGAGTTGTCAGATTTTGTTTTGTCCCTTTTAGTTTTACCGTTTTCAAATGCTGAAGTGGAGCGTTTATTCAGTTTAATGGGCTTAATAAAAAGCAAACTCAGATCGAAAATGAATACAAAACTTTTATGTTCAGTTATACGTATAAGGGAAGGCGTAAAACTGGACAACGTATGCTGCTGCACTATCAAAATATCGGACGATATTGTAAATAAAATTGGTTCATCAGAAAAGTACCAAAAAGAATCGTCGTTATATGAAGAAGATGAAGACGGTATAAGTGAAATTTTGAACACTTTGAACAGCTTTGAATAAACTTTTTGTGTACAAGTATAACTTTTACACTTAAAATTAAATAATGTTTATTTGATATACATATAAAAAAACTGAAACTTAAATAAAAATGTTAACTGAATTTATTAATTGAATTAATAAAAAGCAATATTGGATTTACAAATCAATTGTTAAAGCTGTTGGTTAATTTAGCATTTTTTTTCTGATCTGTAGAACATTTTAGCATTTTTTTTTTGGGGATTTAGCACTTTTTCTTTTTTATATTATGGCAACACTGTACTTAGCTTTGCTCACTCTCTCTCTCTCTCTCTTTCTGCTAAATGCTTAACATTTCTCTTATTCTATGCAACTAGTATTACCTGTTTGACATTCAACTTAATGGAACTTATTTTATTTTTCATTAAAAGAAAACTCATTCATTCATTCTTACACTTCGACACCTACACATTATTAAGGAAATCCATACTTTAATGTATTTGAATGAATGCACGTGTTTTTGTGGGGCCATACACACCCGCTAGTGTATTGAAATAAGACTGATAACACAAGTGATTAAAGATGTGTCTGTCAATTGACATTTAACTGCGCTAATAAATTTAAACTTTGTTGTAAAAAAGAAGTCATTTAATTTTTTTTAATTCATATTTTTGATAATCTACTTGATTAGCCGCGTCGTCGATTACCGACTGTGAGAAACCTTTTCACTTTATTATTTAGCCGCTGGATTCTTGAAAAATTATTTTTAATATGACCAAGATAAAATAAAAAATGGTATCAGTAATATTACGAAGAAATAGTTTATATTACCAAGTATAAAATTAAAGACTTCTGAAAGCTTTGGAGACGGTGTGTTACCATGGCCGCTATAACAACAATTACGAAATATTAAATGGTGTTTCAGGAGCGACTTGATTTTCACGCATATTGACTTAATTTCTAAAAAGTAATAAGCAGATACTATATAACAAAAAATATAAAAAGAAATTGATACAGATTTACGTATATTGCTTTATTTTTGAAACGGCTTGGGTAGGCACTTTAAATTTGCACAGAGTTTATAAAAAATTGTCCGCACATTAAAGGGTGTTTCGATGACCTTATATTTGAATCGTAATAGGCAGACAATGCCTACTGTAACAGAAAGTAGCAAAAATAAAATTAAGGAAAATAAAAAAAGTTGATTTCGAGGAATTTGACCTTATCTTGTAAACTATATAGGCAGCAGTGTGGCCAGATTGGCATTTTCATTTAGTAGTTATCATTCTTAGGGTTCCGTACCTAAAGGGTAAAAACGAAACCCTATTGTTATGGCTACAATGTCTGTCCGTCTGTCAGCGCCTTTTATCTCTGGAATCGTAATAGGTAGACTCTTGAAATTTTCACATATGATGTATAGCTGTTGCCACTATAGCAACAAATACTAAAACTTATAGGGTGTTCCGATAGAACTGTAGGAGGCATAGACTCAAGATCTAAAAACAGTAATAAATACTTAATTCGCTATATAAACAAGTATAAAAAAATAAACCTAAAAATTAAAGATAGTGGTGGTATAACGCCTTATTTCTTGAACCGTAATAGGTAGACTCTTAAAATTTTGTACAGGAGATGTGTTGCCACGGCCGATATGACAAATACTAAAAATTAAAGGGTGTTCCGACAATGACATGTTTTTTACGTATAGTGACTTATTTTTTTAATCGTAATAGGTAAACTCTTGATATATTCATAGAAATAGAATTTCCATGGACGTTATAACAAATAACAAAATTAAATAGCCTTATTTTTTGAATCGCAGTAGGTAGACCCTTGAATTGTTTACAGTAGATGTTGTACTTCGGCCGCTGTAACAATTACTAATTACTAAAGGGTGATTCATCAGTGACATGTTTTTCACGTATATTACCTTATTTTTTGAACCGCAAGAGGTGGGCCTGATATTTTTATAGAAAGTGTATTAACATGGCCGTTATAACAACGATTCCTAAAATTTAAAGGGTGTTCCAATAGCGATGCAACTTTCGCGAATATGACTTTGATTTTAAAAATAAAGGGTGCCCCATAAGACATGAAAAAATTAACAACTTGAATTTTTAAAGGCGTACTAAACATAGTACGGAACCCTACGTGTGTGAGACTAACTCGCACTTGACTGATTTATTTTTTTAATTTTTGAATTAAATATTCAGCATTTTTGGCATTATTTAATTATAGAAAAATCAAACAATAATGTCAGTCTTATTTAAAAATTCTGCCACAATTTTTGGTCGATTATACGGAATTACTACTAATTAAGACCTGACATGTATTTGATTTTCCAATTATTATAACAATAGCATAATGCATTATTCTGAAATATAAGACACTTACATCTTACAAGTTTATTATAGACCAAAGTTACTTTTAATCTCTTAATTGCAAAATAAATGAATTTAAAAAAAGGAATAAATTATATTAAGTTCAAAACAACATAAAAACTAATCGATTAATCTAATACTTTTATTCGATTAATCTAGGATTTAAGTGTTAAAAATGTTTATAATAACGTAGACCTGAGTCAGGGTTTGGACATTAAGCCATAAAATTAAATCAGCGTTAAAATTTCTATTGCATGATGATGAGTATATGGAATTACAAGCTTTCCGAAAGTCTTTAAAAGTTCAGGTTTATGGCAAACTTTGAATTGAAACGCTAAAAAAATCACAAAGGCTTTATTGTGGGTTAAAAGATTGTTTAAACAAAATATATGTCCTTTTATAATATCTTTTAATCAGTTTATAATATCATATATTATAAAGCGAGTTTATGAAAATAAATACTTTATAAAGAATATATTAATTTAAAAATACATTTATAATTTCAGCATTATTTTATAGTATTTTGAAATCTTTGTTATCATTATTTCAAGTCAGATTTAGCTGCAAAATATTTTTAGACCTGGTCACACTGAAAAGCAGACACTTGAAATTTACAGTAATATAAAAATAATTAAAAGTTAAAGGGTGACCGTATTGTAAACGAAATTGTTAGATAAATGTATGTGCTTCTCTTTTGAACCGTTTTAAGCAGAAACTTAAATTTTTAAAAACATGAAATTAAAAACATAAAGGGTGCCCTTTAATTGTATTTATTAATTGTATTTTCAATATAAATATTTATATCTCAATTCCAAAATTTTATTTTTTAATTACCGAGATAGTGCTTTTTATAATTGTTGCTATAATTTGGGATTTATCTCTGTATTGCTCGGTCAAGAAAAATATTATGCCTTTTTTCTTAGTCCTTTTTGCTTAAACAAATGGCATTTTAAAATCATAGCAACGTCACCATGACCAATTTTTTTTTTTTTTTTAGATAATCAAACGTCATCAAAAGTTTTATTTTCGTCAATTGTCAAGGGGAATGAACTGTTTGGTGCATCATAAAGCTACCAACATCTGACAATGTGCGCTGTATTGAAAGATATGCCAACCTTTGTTTAAAGTTTAAAGACACGAAATCTAATTTTTGATATTTTCTAAAAAAAATAGAAAAATTTCTTAATCAATAGATTGTTTTAAAAGTAAATGCCGAACCTTAAAAATTTGTCAGATGTCTGTTAACCTTGGACCTCAATCTGAACCTGTTTTAAATTTTTCGTCTTAATGATTTTGTCAGGACTTTTAATCTTATGAGAAAAATCTAAATCGATGTTTTTTAGAATTTAAATAATATACTTCAGCTTACTTATTGCAACGAAGAACTACTAACCTTTAACTATCACGTACTTTAAAGGTAAGTTATAGTAATGGGACATAGATTATATACTTAACCAAAAGTTTGATTTATTAGATATATATTTTTTTTGTCATTTGTTTTTAAATTTGATTTTGGGCATATAGACGCTGCTGCGGATTGGATATAGCTTATTCTGGTAGTCCACTTTTCGAGTAGTTTTTAAAAGTTTAGAGGTCGTTTCCGTCAATGGTCCGTAAAACTCTGTCTTCTAACTCATCTCTCAAAGTTGCTGGTTTGTTCGCATAAAACAAAGACTTCACCTAACTTCAGTGGCTATAGATCAAAGGCGTTAAATCACGGTATTGGTGTCCAATTGGCTAAACATATTCAAGAAATAATGTATTTGCAAAATGTTAATATGGTTTGTGGCACCGGGGATCTAATAATAAATGGTGAATATAAATTATTCACCATTTAAAAATTCCCGGTTTTTTCTAGATACTTCTAGATAAACATCTATCTATGTTTCAATTTGCATTGAAATCGGTTATGACGCACAAACAAATAAACAAACCTACAAAGAGATTTGCAAAGATATATAATATGTATATATCAGATTATGTATATCTATGGTCTCAAGTAGAAGGGCCCTAACTCGTATTTTTTACGAAATTGAGTTTTTCAGTGAAATACACCTCCTCAGAAAAATGTATCCCAATAATGTAAAAAATAACGCTTTTACAAATTACATTGTGAATATTACTGTTCCTATTATGTTTTTTTAACTTCTCCTGTAATATTTTGCTCGATTGCTCTGAAAGTATTCCACACCAATTGTAAGACTCTTACTTTTATAGTGCTTCATTTATGGTTTATGTATTTATTACTCTATATAAAGTTACCCATCCCTGGGTAATTACTTAGGAACATAGGCTTAATATGAAATTCTAAAATTTATATAAAATTCTAAAATAAGTGTACAGTTCTGGTAATAGTGTTTAAAATAAAAAGGAGCTGTCAAGTTTTCAGGGCGGGCCACAAAATCGGTCAAATTGTGCACTTTTACTATTTTATCTGTAAAAAAATAATCTATATTTAAACAGAGATACTAAGGTATCTCTACGTGAAATTTTATTAAAATTCATCCAGTAGTTTTTACGTGATGCGAACATAGAGAGAAAGACAGGCAGACAAAAAGGTGGACAGACACACAGACCAAATTTCCAAAATTGCTGTTTTGTACTCCATTTCGATTATTAACTGCACCAGCAACAAAATTTCCAAAATATATTTCATTTACAAAAATGGTCAGTTACAGTGGTTGCAGTTTTGTTATATGTATAGACTAGCTGTGCCCGCCGCTTCATCAGCGTCCTTACAATATTTTATTAAATTTTGTTTTGAAAGAAAACCACACCCTTATTTTTAAGTGCTTCAGTTATGGTTTATGTATTTTAAAGGGTCTCATCTCTACTAAAATATGCCGCTTTCAGAAATAAAAGACACCTAAAATTGCGTACTTTCACTGCTTTTTCTCTTGGAAATAAGATATTTTTGCGAAATAAAATATCCTATATTTGAATCGCGATACTCACAAAATTTTATTAAAATTCATCTAGTAGTTTTTACGTGATACGAATACAGACAGACAGTCAGGAAATAAGTTAATGTTTTATTATATGTGTAGATGTATAGATTTTAAGCAAAGACACCTATGATGGAAACCCCTGAGATTCTCGCAACGAGAACAAAACCATATAATAATTCTCAATCAGTAGCATGCCAGCTTTCAAGAAAGTATGTTTGCGTAGCTTTGTTTTATGAAAATGGTAAACTCTAAATATTTAGCAACAAATCAAGAAGTTTATATAGGCAAATAATTTCGTTTCTTTTTAACATAGCATTTGTTATTGTTACACCAAGAAAAGATTTTTTTTAAATAGAGTAATTTTTAATTTACAAAAATAAATGGTAAACATCAATTCATGCCTTTCTTTACGTATTAGTTTACATTTAGTCGTTAAAATATTTATTCATTCAATTATAAAAATTTTTATTTATATTTATATTCAATATGTCGCACATTTATTCTTAAGTATAATTAAGTTATAAAATAACAAATTTGGCTATATAGCCAATAGATTTTTTCCAGTACAAAAGCAACAATATATACTCATTTAAAAAATTCTCTGGTTGGGTGGCAGAAAAAACTTCGAAGTTGGTCTATCCTTTAAAATTTGGCTCAACTGACTTGATTACCTTCTTTACCGCTTTGAAAACAAAATTAACTGCTCCAACTAAAAAAAAAACAGTCTTGTGCTAACTATTCGAATCACTTATAAACAATCTAATCTCTTATACCATCCGCGAACTAAAGGGTATAAGG
This sequence comes from Phasia obesa, assembly GCA_949628195.1. Classification (NCBI taxonomy): domain Eukaryota; kingdom Metazoa; phylum Arthropoda; class Insecta; order Diptera; family Tachinidae; genus Phasia; species Phasia obesa. The sequence goes on from OX451215.1 coordinate 158,230,228, forward strand.
GGAACATTAATATTCATATTTCCCATTACAAATCAGCAAAGTCAACTACGATTGTGTGCTTACAAGCCTTTACAAGGTAAAGTTATGACTTTTGCTCTTGCCATTGTTAGTTTTTGTTCTCACTGTTGTTGTTGTGGTTAGAGGTCTATTTACAGCTTCACGTTCGAGGTCGCGTACATATGTACATATACTCGTATGCTCCTTTCACTGTGTATGTTTCGCGTGGCAGTTTTTTGTTTGTGGGGGAATAGAATTTGTTTTAACTGAACCGGAAAAATTATTCTTTTTAGCTTTTTATACCCAAATAGAAGGATTTAATTTTGCATACATACTTATTTTAAATTATATGTTGACATCTGATATATATGTATGAACATATGCCATAATAATTTTAAGAAATATATACATACATATGTAAAAATAAATCATTAAATAGTTTAGATTTTAAAAATATTAAATAATATTACACAAAAATTACATTTAAATTAGAAATGTAAAAACAATATTATTTTTCGTTTAATACTGTTAACATTTAAAGAAAAATCTATTAATCTACAAAGATTGTTAAAATCGCAACAAATTCTTCTTTTGGTGGTCATAATTGCCATAACTTTGGCAAATAAACACTTTTAAATCCTCTATTTCTTTTCCTGTAAAAACATAAAAAATGTATAGTTTCCATCAGGATTTTTATGCAATTTTAGCTCATATTGAGTATTTTTTTTTTATTTCTAAATATTGTGGAAATAATAAAAAAGCGAACATTTGTAAAAAACAAAAGTCTATAAATATCGTACTTGAGAAAATAGCGTAATGTCCACCATAAATAATAAATAATAGGTACCCACTACTCATATCTTTGTCACCACTATTTGCTTGCAGTTGTATAGCAATCTTATTTTATAAATTCGATTTCCTCTATTTAGTCCTGAAATTTTTTTTAATTTTTTTAATACTTGGAATACATATAACATAGAAATTTTGCATTTTTATAAGGATATTTTTAGCTTGCCTAGTTGACACTAATTAGCCGACTTTAACTGAAAAGGGCAACGAATTTATTATTATTTGGGTCAAAAGGATGCTATGAACAATATATTTAAAACAAAATAGTTGTTATGCATAAGAGTTTTATTTTCGTTTTTAGGTATAATAAATTTTAATTAAACATATTAAAAATAAAATGAAAGCTTTTAGGTAAATAACTAAATTAATAAGCCACTACATTTTGCTTTTATCGCTTTTTTGGCAATAAGCCAAATACATACATTAAACTAAAATAATACGTTGTGTAAAGTAGTGCGTATGATCATTGTGGAATATAAGGCGTATGATTAATATTATAATTAACAGTAATTAAAAAAGAATAATACACCGCCCATTAAAATATATTTAAACAATAACAAGTAAAAATAATAAAAATTACAATAATCGAAAAACTTTTCAGAATTCCTCGTAGAATACGGTTTTGACAACCGCTTGGTCAAAGCCCACTCTAATGTACATATTTACGACACAAACTCACATTTTAGTGTTTTGCAAATCGAAATCTATTATTACATTATTTACTTTTACGATTTACTTTTAAGTCTCAAAATTAAAACGAGCAGATATTACGTTTTAACATTTACATTAACATTTACAGAGAAATCAATGAAATTGTAAAAGTCATTATAATTTTTACATAATCTTCGTAATGGATCAGCATTTGCATAATTTGTTTGAAAACACTTAATGTGAAGTGGTGTAAAATTCCTAGTCGATCTAGAAGGTACATTCGTGATAGAGATTTACGTCAGTACCTGGCCGTGTAGGCCCTCACCCGACGATAGTCTTACCACCGAGTGAAACTTAAGCGTAGACTAGCGCCCCCATTGTGTAGTATAACAACACTTTACGACAGCCACCAATCGCAATTTGTGTGTGATACAGTCACAATGAGTAGCAATTTATACAATATGGCAAGCCTTATCCAAGGCAAGCCTAGATCCATATTATAGCCTCTTGCTTAGGGGTTTGGAGACTATCCAAACTCCGTCTGTTGAGAGTGCAACAGCACACTTGATCGACTGTGCACCATACGATCTTAAACCACAACCACCACGTGTACCCCCGAAGGGGATCTCACCAACAACCGGTCACAGAGAGGATAGGCTCTCTGTGGGGCTACCGATTCCCGTGGTACCAGTCCTTTGGGCACTGGTCGGGCCTCGAAGAGAACCCGTATGTTTTAACACACAGACCTTTTCTTCCAGATTTAGGTTCTAGGAACCCTAGCGTCTGGTGCCCCTATTTTCCCCGAGTGAACCGCGTCAAGGCATTTGAGAATGTACTGCAATGACAATTGGAACCCCCGGGGGGATCTAGAAGGCACATTAAAGTTTATATTTTTTATTAGGAATTCTGAACAAACTGAGCACTAATCGCCTGTTTTCCAATGTCGGCAAATTAATTGAAGTAAGTCTTACAGAATATGGGGAAAGGTTTAGATTTCGATTCCATGTTGTATTACCCAGACAAAATAAAAGGAACTGTTTCTGAACAGATTCAATGCAGTTCTTCTGATAATCAGTATATGGATCCCATATAATAAATCCATACTCCAAAATAGGCCTCACTAAGGATATGTACGACGTTTGGTTATTATAGGCTCTGTGAATTCCTTAGTCCAACGCTTAATAAAGGCTAGTTCACCACGAGCTTTGTTTACCATCATAGTAGTATGCTTGTTAAAGATTAATTTACTATCGAAAAGAACACCTAAATCCAGGAACTCCGTAACCAATTTGAGGAGGTAGATGATCTTGAGAATCGATGTGCTTACATTTTTTTAAGTTAACGACCATTAAATTAACATTACACTAGTCGTAAAATTTATCCAAATCGCGTTGTAGATAATCTCTTTCGGAAATTTTAGTATAGCTTATGAAAATCTTTACGTCATCTGCGTACATTAAAACGTTACTGAATTCTATTATGCTCGGCATAATAATGTTGCTTATTATTAAAGCCAATATTAACAATAGTTGAAGGTTTGTTGTTGTTGAGCAACCTTTCCTGAAACCATGTTGGTGATGCGATAATATAGATGATACTTGGTGGCTAATGTATTCCGTAATACATTTCTCAAATAGTTTTTTTAAACCAAATATGAAAATTATAAACTAAACTACAGATATTGTATTTGTGATAAAAAAGAAGCTTCTGAAATATCACAAATTTTCATAAATAAACAGTTATTTTCAAAAAGATTCAAATTATTATTTTTTTCTTCTGACCATATATTGATTGTATATTTTATTTGAATTTATTTGTCCAAATTCGCTTGGTGGTAAATAAAAACTTGTGTATGCCATTATTTTCGTGGAGTTTGTACAGGTCATACCGTTTGACATATCAAAATGACTTTGGTATATGGAGATGAAGAGCTGTATAGTTTTTGAGCATAATCGGGAGGGGGCAAGGGCTAGTTTCCTTACCCCCAAATTTTGTGAACGGTCTACAGGTCATACCGTATGACATATTAAAACGATATGCCTTATGGAGATGAAGAGCTGTATAAATATTGTGCATAATCGGGAAGGGGCAAAGGGTAGTTTACTTAACACCCCAAACAGAAAATCATTAATTTTTCGATTCGAATATTCTTTGAACTTTTATTCTTTATCTATCCATAAAATATCTGTTTCCATTGGGTATGATAAAGATGAGTGTAGGCCACTCCAGTTTTATTGTAACTCTCTTTAAAGTGTGAAATGTTTTGAATAATTAGATATAAGGCAACTATTATATCAACGTAGGGGGAATATAAAAGCAGACCACTTCCATAATAGGTCCCTTTATTATTATTATAGGCAACCGAAATGGAATTTATGGCATCCTACCTTCATTGAGTCACGTGCTACAGCCAACCTTAAATCTTGACTTTAGCCATTTCAGACTGTCGACTGGTAACTGTCGGACTTCTTTCTCATCACGGAGTCTCTACTAATTTCTAGCATTTGTTCCAGACTCAGGTCCCCGATGACATCCACATTTAACAAGCTTTTACCAGTGGTTCTGAGGTTTATGCTAGCATTCACACACAATGTGCGCTGCCGTCTCAGCTTCTTCCAGCACAGTCTGCAAGTATCACCTTTTTCGATGTTCATCTTGGCTGGTTGATACTTGAAGTTTCCATGCCTCATGCAACTTATAAGCGATTGGTTGTAGAGTGCAATAAGAACCTTTCTGCTGATATCTTTCTCCATATCATCATTTTATATATCGGTTTCCACAATGAGTATCCTATAAAGTCTTTCTACTATTTTTCTTGTACTCATACCTTTCATCAGCATTTGAGCTTATTAACTAGGTCTACAATAATCTTATGTCCGATGTTTGGCGCAAAGCTATGCCAAATAGCATCACTCTCCATACGCAAAGCTGACATTACAGCCTTCGACATAATGAATAATTCCAACAGCAGCAATCCCAGCAATGCCTAAACTGACTGTGTTGAAGCCATGTGCATTGCATCACAGTAAATCCAGTATGCAACCTTTGGCGAGATTCCCCACTTTCACTAGATAGTTCACACTCCTTGATGCACTGATTTCTCATCCCAACTTCTATACCCTTCCTCCTTCGAGTAAAGAGCATAGCGCCGGATTTGCTGCTATACATGGTTAGCTTCTGTGCATTGTTCTGAGAACCTGTCTCATGCCACCAACCATAAGTGCCAGATCTTCAGCATATGCTACCATATGGACCCCAGTTTCCAAAGAAGCAATTATGTTTAAGAATATTTTTAATCAATATTCTTTCTTTGGTGTAAAAACACAAAACAAATAAATTATTCAAGGACTTAAAAATAATCGGTTGGTGAATGTAATTCCATTTGAAATTCACTGGACAAAAACCAAAACCGAGTTTAATTCACCAAACAACATAAAATACATTTGATGATCCTTTACAAACAGCTGTAGCACGTTACTCACTAACTTAAAAAATTCGAGTTTCGAAAAAATGTTCAATGAAGTTATCATGGAACAATCTCAATGCAATTTTCAATTCGATTAAAGTTACCAAACGCTTCTTTAATTCAACCAATCATGCCATGTGTTATGATAAACTTATGAGAAAAATATGATATAGAAAGAAAGATTAAGGGAATATGGTTTGAGGACAATTAAAGTTTAAGAAGAAATTATGCTGAAAGTTTAGTGCACATGAGAACGGCATGAATTAAAAAGGAATATTTCCAGCAATTCTTTGTGCAATCAATCTACTGGCTAATCAGCCGAAAATGGCTGAGCTCTCAATAAAGGGTATTTAATAGTCATCTATACATATAATAAAACAGTAACTTTTTCCTGCCTTTCTTTCTGTTTGTATTCGCATCACGTAAAAACTACTAAATAGATTATAACAAAATTTTATGAGGAGGTACCTAAGTATCTTAATTCCAATATAGGATACTTTTTTCCGCAAAACTATTTTATTTCCAAGAGAAAGAGAAAGTACGTAGATTTTTTTATACCTATTTAAAGAAACTGCATACTTTAAGACATCTTTAATTTTTGAAAGCGGGATATTTTAAACACGGTTGAGCAACAGATGGCGCTTTTTTAAAATAATGACAAAATATGAATTACTTATTGCTTATATGAATTATATGAATTACTTATTGTATTTTTACTTTGTGGAATTACATTGTTATTAAAATAAACACCTTTTACAGAGCTTTACAATAACTTTTAGAATTTTATATAAATTCTAGAATTTTATCCAGGGATGGATACCTTTATATAAAGTAAGTATGTGAGTCTTAAAGTTTGGTGTGGATTATTTTCAAAGCAAAATAGAACAAAATATTGCCAGAAGGCACACAACGTGTGTGGACACAGCTAGTTAATATAAAATTGCATTCAAAGGAAACTAAGAAACAAATATTACGTATTGTTATGTTCAATTTTTATTTACATGAAACGCCTAAAAGATTGATACGAACTCAACCCTCAATATTTTACTGAAACTCTTATATTCTTATTTCGTTTTTTTTTTATTATTGTAATTAAAATTTTTTAGTGAAATCTCAATTTTCAATTAAATTTTAATTTTTGGTATATTTATGATTCATTGAAAAAATGTCTCTTTAATATAAATAAATCAGCCAAGTGCTGGTCGGCTCACACACGAAAGATTCCGTACCTTCATAAATAAGATTCTTAAAGTTTACAAAACTTCCTATTTCTATTTACGTAGTTAACAACACTTATTTTGGTACCCACATGGAATGAAAATGCAAAAAATGGAGCATATTTTTACAGGTTAAAATACGCAGGAGAATATCTGTCTGAATTTCATATGAATAGTGTTACAATGAATGTTTCATTTGTTATAGTGTTACTAAATTGTAAAATCAAACTTAAAAGAGTTCAAAAGTCCTAAAGGTAAGGTAGAAAACTAAACTGCTTCTGTGTTTGGACAGGAAAGTTGTGTGGTCAGTGCCTACTAAGTCATTAAGGTCATACCCAGTAGTATTTGCAAGGACGAAGAGTAACTAGAATCTATAGAATACAATATTTATCACTGTCCGGTATTACAAAGCTGCAGGCTTAGGCGAAAGATTTCACGATGGGCTAAGCGAAATTGCTCGGTATAATCCAGAAGATGTCGTCGGAAATCAGCTGTATAAGTGATTGATAGCTAATTTTTTGTTAAGCTATCTGAAGCGAACCACAATGGACCCTCTGAGTCTGCAAGTGAAGTTGCCATTTCATAGACATAACCCTTCTCAACCTAACCTAACCTAACCTAACATAACCTAACAAATCGGTATACGGGTACCAAAAATTTCAAGTTATCAAGGAACCCTTGGAAAATCAATTCTACCCAAACATAAAAATATGGATACCACTAACTCGACTACCCTGCCTATAAGGATTCAGATTAGTGTGGAAATTACAAACAAAGCGATAAACCAACTTGTTTAAAGAAAAATTTACTCAAAATATGGAAATTCATTCAGTCTAAAGTGAAGCAACACACGGCGTATGATTAATATTTATGTTCATATATACGTTTTTTAACACTTTGCGTGCGAACGCCCATTCATAAATCTCTTACAATTCTATTTTATAATAATAATAATAATAATCGAAATATAATCTTGTAACTAAACACTTGAAGTTTGATATACTTTGATTACATGCCATTCCATTTGAAGGGTTTTCTTGCATACACACGCACACCCATTCAGTCTTTAACTTCCACACAAATGTTGCAATGTAATTGTGTAAAAACTTGTTATATTTATTTTCCTAGAAAAAAAAAATAAAACTTAAACATCTATTAGGAGAATGAATAAGAAGGGCTTTTCCTTTGAATGCCTTTATGCAAAGTGTTGTAGCATGATAGTTTGTATGTGTGAGTGAGAGTTAATAGAAGAACATTTTATACATAATCATGTTTTCATTTACTCATTGTTATTTGATTTACTTGACTTGTTGTTGCTACTGTTGCTTATGTTGTTATAGTTAGTGCTGCTGCTCTTACATATACACACCTACATAAATACAGACAACACATTTTTAGGTACTGATTTAGAAAGTTTTTGTTTATTGTAAATGCATTTATTGCAGTGGGTGGGGGAACTGATGTTTTAGATATTCTTGCTGGTCTTAGTTTGATAGAGTAAAGAACAGGGGCGGCGATTCTTTTTGAAAGGTTATATTATCGTAAAAAAATTTGTACTATCTCTGGTTTTAGGTTTTCAGTTTATAAGTTTCTACAAATTTATTTTACTTCGTCTAATTTTTAACCAGGGTTGAGAATTTTTCATTTATGAACATTCATGATATTTGTCATAAATGAAAAATCTAAAATTTTATATTTATTTTTCACGCTCATAAACGGACAACAAAAAATGTTGTGCCTACGTTTATACATACATGAATGTGTGCACCTGTGTGAGTAATATACATACATTGTATTTGTAATATACATACATTCAGAGTGATAAATTAGCTTCTTCTCATTAATGTTCTTTTTCATAAATGTACATGTTCATTAATGAACGTTAACCATTTATAAAATTTATCATAAATGAACATAAAGAAGAAAGAAATAAAAATGAAATAAAGAAAACATTTTGTTACTGCATACGCCGGCAGATGCACATTACAAAATATTTGCGTACATTTGCATATGTATGTATGTATGTATGTATGTATGTATGTAAATTAACAAAATTTTAAATATGTGTACTTGCGTTAACAACAAAATTGTTTCCCATTTATTCACTTTTGAACAAAAAGAGAAAAAATAATTCATCGCATTCATAAATGAAAAAACAAAATATTTTGTAGTCTCTCACACATATGTATATGAGAAGATGCAGCTAAAAAATTAAATGTACACATTTATACATGAATGAACAGTGAGTAAACATTTTGGTACTCTATTTTTGTAACAGTTAATTAGTTTTAAGTCAAAATTCAATTAATATTTTAATTGATTCAACACAAAAATTTCCTAATTAAAAAAATAATTGAAACAATTAATTATTTAATTAAATTTTAATCTGAATATAATTAAAACCTTCAATTGATGAAAATATTTTTTTTCTGTGATTAATATCAATGAGGTAATACCATAAATTACCGCACTAGATGGCGGAATGTTCAACCGACAGCCTAGCACTCAGTCTTTTAATAAACAAACAAACAGAGAGGGGTATTTTGCCAATCTACCCGGACATTAAGCTAGAAATTAAATTTAAGAAATGTAAGAATTTAAGTATTAAGTATATTATGAATATTGTTTTGGAACACATAGTTTTGTTTGTCTCTTTAAGGTTTCGAGAGGTTGGAGATAAATGTTTTTGTGGCTAAATGAATAAAGATTATATATATTGTATATATTTTTTCTGTGAAATTACCAGCTACTTATATAATTTGAGATCTCTACTTTTAGACTGCACCATTTTTTTTTTTGCGATTTTTTGAAAATTTCACCTGTTTCTGTTTGTGCCCTTTTTACATTCGTAAAATGTCTTTTGGTTTTTAATAACTGAATTCGAAAGTGTATACAAGATTAAATTTATTCCAAATAGTGCAGGAATCTAATGCTACTTGACTCTGAAGAGGATTCAGATTCAGAAAAGATCTTTGAAGTAACAGACCTAGAAGAACCATGACATTCATTATAATCTTAGTGCAAAGGAAAAGTTTTTCAAATAAATTAATTGTTATTATTTTAATTAAAATTTATTGTTACTATTAAAAACAAGTTATTATTATGAATAAATTGTTTTTTTTTTCAGGTAAATTAAATACTATAAAGTAATAAAATACAAAAACATATTTTTAATATTCTTGGGTGTTGGGGTTTCCTCTCAACATAAAATCAAAAATAAGTAATATGTTTTGGAAATTAGAAATAAAAAATCTTCACAGGGATGTTTTGGGGGGTAGGATTGAAGGGAAACCAACCCAACCCCTCTGCCCATAAAAACTCATTATATAACCCATTTCTTTTAAAAATTACATTATTTTTGCAAAAAATATTTTATTTCACCGCTCACAAAAGAGGGCGGGGCCATTTTAGAACCTCCAGAGTCCAAGTTTAGGTTTCTAAACATTCTTTGATCTTAAAAGTGATATTTGCTAAACAAAAGTATGGGAGAACTTAAAAAAAAACTAGCATTTTTCAAAGGTAGGATTAGTTCTTCTAGAGGCACTCAGTAACGTTTTAGAACCCATATAAATGAAAAAATTATCCCTATGTGCGCTGGATTGTAAGATTGAATGTGAGCAACCATCTCAACCTCTTTCAGGTCCCATATGCATGTATCGTCTTCTTCGACGATAATATAAGATTTTAAAAAAGTTTTTAAATAATTTTTTTTTATGTTCGCGTATATTTCGATTGTTATAAAATTGTTTTATTGTATTTTTACGTTTTATTTCTTCTTTGGGTTCTTGTCAAATCTGTCACCAATGCTCGTTCGTACCTTAAAAGTATTATTTAACTTTTAAAGTTCAACCGTTTATAATAAGAGATTTGGGTCATCATTAAAATAAATACCTATTTTAAGGACCTTAAGAAATCTAATTATTTGGAGCGGTATAACTAGAAATACGCTTAAAAAAGACAATGTTTAGAAATAAAACATTTTTATTCCGAAAAAAATATTTTATGGAAATCGTTAGAATTATTCAAATGCCGTTGGGTAGCAATTTTTTCCGGTAGACAAATTACACATTGATAAACAAATTTGTCTACCTCAGAAACACTTCTGGGGTCGATTTCTCCCAAAATTGTACCCCCTTTTTCCCCCCTAAAGTATCTTATTTCCAAGAGAAATTAAGAGAAAGTACTGCATACTTTAAGGCATCTTTTCTTTTTGAAAGTGGGATATTTTAAACACGGTTGGGTAACAGATGGCGCTGTTTTAAAACAATGACAAAATATGAATTACTTATTGCCAAATAGCCAATAAAATTTGTATTTGATTTGTATTTTTACTTTGTGGAATTACAATAACATTGTTATTAAAATATTTTAAACACCTTTTACAGAGCTTTACAATAATTTTTAGAATTTTATATAGATTCTAGAATTTTATCCAGGGATGGATACCTTTATATAAAGTAAGTACGTGAGTCTTAAAATTTAGTGTGGACTATTTTCCAAGTGTGTGGGCAAAGATAGTTTAATATAAAATTGCATTCAAAGGAAACTAAGAAACAAATATTACGTATTGTTATGTTCAATTTTTATTTACATGAAACGCCTAAAAGATTGATACGAACTCAACCCTCAATATTTTATTGAACCTCTTTACTCAAACGTTTCGTTTTTTTTTTATTATTGTAATTTAAATTTTTTAGCGAAATCTCAACTTTCAGTTGAATTTGAATTTTTGGTAAATTTATGATTCATTGACAAAATGTATCTTTAATATAAATAAATCAGCCAAGTGCTGGTCGGCTCACACACGAAAGATTCCGTACCTTCATAAATAAGATTCTTAAAGTTTACAAAACTTCCTATTTCTATTTACGTAGTTAACAACACTTATTTTGGTACCCACATGGAATTAAAATGCAAAAAATGCAGCATAATTTTACAGATTAAAATGCGCAGGAGAATAGCTTTTTGATTACTGCATTTATCATTTATTACAGTGTTACCATACTGTAAAAGCAAATTCTAAAAAGGTCAGAAGTCCTAAAGGTAATGTAGAAAACTAAACTTCTTGTGTGTTTGGACAGGAATGTTGTGTTGGCTACTAGGGCATTAAGGTGGTACCCAGTAGGATGTTAAAAAAATATTAACCCTTTAAAACGGTTTACTGAAAGATTTCTAAGTTTAAAAAAAATTGTTTTTCTGTACTCGACTTACTTGCAGAAAACCTGAAAACTCAAATTCGGAGGGGTACGGGACCACTCCCATTCGTTCAACCTACCCTTAGGTCAATTTCGCTTTGTGCCACATATTTTGAATAAATTTATAACGTTTTTCTTAATGGTAATAAACAAATTTTAGCACAATGTCAAGAAACCAATTTTATTAAATTGATTGTGAAAAAATTAAAAAAAAATCTGGCATTTTTGATTCAAAGTGTTTAGTAATAAACGGCTTCATACAATTCAACAAATTATTTTCCCATCCCTGATGCACTTGCAATACGTTGCTATGTGCCTGTGTATGTCCAAGGGTTTGAAGAATTACGAATGGCATCTCTTGAATTTAGTGCTTAGTGTTGTGGTTTGCTTGTTTGCATTTCAAATCTCTGCTACTTCATTCACGACTCGAGTGGTTTCTAAAGAAGCATTGCACATTTTCTGAATTTCTTTGCGTACGGTATAAGTGTGTAAGTAAATATTTATAGTTTATACATGTGTACATACATACCTACATATGTATGCATGCGTTTAACACGTTGCTATGTTTCCATATGAAAATCTGTCTTATTTGTTAACATTGCCAATAGAAAAACAATTCATATTGACTTTAAAACTTCTAAACAGGTGAAAAGTTTACTTGCTCACTTTTCTGCAGAACACCTTAAAACACATTCACACTTAAACTCACTAACACAAACATGAAGAGATCCTGACAACTGAACACTTGAAAACTGTAAAACGAAAAATCACATTTCCGAATAAGTGTCTCTGAGCAATTGCAATTGAAATTTTACTTTAAATTTGTTTTGATGAAAAGACTGTTCAAGTTGTTGTTTAAAGTTTCTTAAAAAACATTTTTGTTTAAGAATGGGGTTTGCTTTTAAAAGCTTAAGAAAATATCAAGTTGTCAAATTCGTACACATCTGTAGAAGAGTTTAAAGAAGTTGTTGACATTTTTAATTAAATTAATAATTAAGCTTTTACAGAAACTTTGTTTATTGAATTAGCTGTTAAATTATTTGAGATCCTGGTTAAATAAGATTAAATAACACAGGTCAACAGCAAAAAAGACGTATTTAAATCACTATACAACTTTGATGTATTGTGGTTCCAGTAATACAAATATGGTCCAAATTTGAAATTGTATGGAGAGGATTTTTTTTTTAATTTTTAAGTAAAATTTAAATTTTTTTTAGACATTTCTCCACATAATTAATGATAACTCAAAAAGCGTTTGTCCGATATTATTAAAGTGAAAGAAAGAAAAATTAAAATTTACATAACCTTTAATCCGTTAATATATTGCATTTCAATCGGCCCAGTAGTTTCGGAGTTACAATAAAAAATTTAAGCAAAAAAATATTTTTCATATTACGCGATTCCATTCCCACTTACAACGCGGGTATTATTGTTAATTGTGTTGCTATAAAATTAAATTATTTTATTAAATTTGTGTTCCCAGTTTTTGTGTATTAAAAAAACTAGTTATACGAGAATACTCGTATAACGCGCTTTCCTTTAACGCGGAACCAATCCACCGTGTTATAAGGGGTATGTATTTTCAAGCAAAAAATATGTTTTTTGCTTAAATTTTTTATTATAACTCCGAAATTACTGGGCCGATTGAAACGCAATATATTAACGGATTAAAGGTTATGTAAATTTTAGTTGTTCCTTCTTTCACTTTAATAATATCGGACAAACACTTTTTTAGGTTATAATTAATTATGAGGAGAAAGGTCCAAAAAAATTTTAAATTTTACTTAAAAATTAAAAAAAAAAACCTCTCCATATAATTTTTAATTTGGACCATATTTGTATTACTGGAACCCGTCGTATGCTCTGCCCAAAAACTTGTAACTTCTAATATTTATTTAATAAAAAATGAGTCAAATATTTGAAATTAGCTGGTTACTCTCGGTAGACTGATTGGTAGTGAGCTAGTCTATCAGTTAGAGAGTTGTGGGTTCGATTTCTGATAATTGTTTGTGTTGTTTAAAAAAAAGAGCCAGTGCCTCTAGATCAATGACAAATTTCAATACATTTGAATATGCAAAAAATATATTATAAAAATAAAAGGACCATTAAGCACATAAAATAAATTTTATAGCTAAATTGCACGATGACATTTTTCCTGAAACTAGTTGCATGAAACCGATTTTCTGATGGCAAATATCATTATAATATTATATCTACCCCTATCTTACTACATCAAAGAAAAAAAGTAAATTAAAAATAAATCAGTCAAGTGCGAGTTACACTCACAAACGAAGCGTTCCGTACTACGTTCAGTACAACTGTAAAAATTCAAGTTTTTAACTTCTTCATGTCTTATGGGGCACCCTTTCATTTTTAATTATTTTTTATACAGAGTATTTATAATACCCTGCGTAAAAATCAAGTGTTTGCCTATAACGTTTAGAAGAGAAGCCCAAATTCCTCAAATTCGCTTTATTATAGTAAATTTATTTTTATTAAATTTATTTCCGTTACTTGTTGTTACAGTAGATATTGCAAAAATAATAAAAATCTGTGTAAATTTTAAGTGTCGCCTATCACTGTTCAAATATAAGGTTTTATATGCGTAGGTTTAAAGTGTCTAGCCGCTCGAGTTCAAAAATTAGGCTACATACATACGAGTATGCAAAATATTTTTATTTTAATTTTTTATATTTTACACACTCTGTATAAATTCTCTGGTTAAATAATTAAAGTTATATTCGCCAAAAATTGCATCGCTATCGAAACAACCCTTAAATTTTAGGAATTGTTGTTATACCGTACATGTCACTGTTGGAACACCCTTTAGTTTTTAGTCTACTTATTACGGTTCAAAAATAAGGCTATTTACATACAAAACATGTCACTGTCGGAGCACCATTTCATTTTATTATATGTTAAAGCGGCCATAGCTATTTCCTTTCTATGAATATATCAACATTCTATTATGATTAAAAATAAGTCACTGTCGGAACATTCTTTAATTTTTACTAATTGTCAAAGCGGCCGTGGCAACACATCTTCTGTACATATTTCAAGACTTTACCTATTACGGCTCAAACAATAAGGCGTTATACATGCAAATCACATCACTGTCAAAAAGCCCTTGAAAGGCGCTGATAGAGGTATAGACATTGTAACGAAAACAATAGGGTCATGTTTTTACCCTTGGGGTATGGAACCCTAAAAATATATGTTTTTTATGTTTTCATATTCTACTTAGGTATTAAAACATGAATAAAACAAAGGTTATAAAATGACGATGGACAGCAAATGTATGTGTTCTGCAATATTTTAGGCGTAGTTTTAATAAAATAAAAAAACCATCAATAAAATAAACAAGTAAGAGCGCTTCTATACCCTTCACTACGGTGATTTTATTTATACAGACATTTACAGCATTATCCATATTGTTGACTCTTTTCATAAATTAAAATATGAGAAAAAAAAACATTATTCATGCTTTAAAGAAATAAAATGGCTACAATAGTCGCCGTGTAGTCAGCTACTTAATGATATAGAAGACGACAGCTGCATCCTAAACTCTGACATTGTTGTAGAAATACCTATTTTGCTTTTATAAAATTAAATAACTTCTTCAAACAATAATAAATATTTCCCCCAGAACTTTTTGTTTGTATAGTCCCATTCCACACTTCCAATTTTTGTTTCTGCAACACATGTTTTTGTTGTTTGGGTGATGAAAGACGAATGGGAGCGGGTACGATGTTTCATGTACTTGAAACTCTGCTGCGACTTTCTATTGTTGTTGCTGTTTGCTCTGTTGTTGTTGAGGATGACTGTATAAAAGTAGACAGTCGTCAAAATCACAAGTTGTAAAGTATGGACACGAATGCAACTTCAAAAGAGAATTTAAAAAAATGTTTCTGAAACAAAAATTGCAAGTGTGGAACGGGACATATGAATTTGTAATTTATAATTTTGTGACATTTTCTTTTGTTTAATAAACTAAAATTGTTGCATACAAAAATATAAATCAGCCTAAGTTGACTACAGCCACAACGGTGGTCTTGTAGCCATGTAGCTTTGTTGGAAAATTAAAAAAAAAAAAAATTTGTAAAAATATTTTTTTTCGAAAATTTTTCTGTAAAAATATTTTTTTTAAATGTTTTTTTAAATTTTTTTTTTTTAATTGACCTTCCTGCAATCTATATTGGCTAATATGGTCAAACTAAAGCAAAAAAAAAACACTGTTTAAAAAAACTTTCTGGTATTGATCCCCCCATGTGCTTTTAACTGCTCTCGGTTACCAGTTGGCACCCTGTAGGTTCATTGGCTTCCTCTATGTGTATTGCTTTTTATAAATTTCTTTAATACAAATCAAAGCAGAAAACCCCTATCAACCTAAAAACAAACAAAAATCGACCCTCGCAGGGGGTTATTGATCCACCGAGATCTGTGTACACTCCATGCAATCTACTGGTCGCGGTCTAATAATTATTTAACAAAAAAAACAAACGAGATTCATTACAACCGAAAAAAATAAAAACAATCTGCAAAATGTTTAACAAAATATATTTAGGCGTGGTGTTTTGCCCGCTGCCTCGAATTGTTGGTGAATTTCATTAACGAAATTTTCGAAACTATGCCTGACAGATTGGTGTGCTCAAATTTTCTGTGTCTCTTCGGGTGCCTTGGCAAAGTTGATTTTAACCCGAACACAGACAGAGAGACGGACGGATAGACGAACATCGCTAAATCAACTTTTCTATTTATAAGGACCCAGAATATATATATTTATGGGGTCGAAAATTAATATTGTAGAAATTGCACACGGAATGACAAACTTATATACTTATACCCTTTCTACCCGCGTTGAAGGGTATACAAATATGTATAACTCTATTCGATTTAAAGACAAAAAATTTTATTTACGGCCTCTGCGGCACCTCAAGATGATGTTCTGTCACAATAAAACTTTGTAGAATAACTTCTAATTTTAATCACTATATGAAAAGGTAATACAAAAAATTAATTTTTTTCCCCTATACCTATTTTAATTATTACCCTATAAGCAACTCAACTAACTTTTAATGCACTTTAAGCTAACTATTTTGCAACCAGTAGTAGTTGATACTTGGATTATTTTTATTAAAAATAACTGACTTTTTGAACATTGTGATGTCCTAGGGCGTAGTCAGTTGTCTTACTGACTACTCAGAAGTTAACTTAAAGTTAGTCAATTTGTAGTTAACTATAAACTGAATATATGTATGTCAGTTAGCTATAAAGTGAATTTGTAAAAAAAATGCAATAAATTTTTTCCCTGTTTATTCTTATTTGCTGCATCTTTGATTGAAGGCTTCTTAACTAAAATTGTTAATACATGAAATGCTCGAAAGTCAGTAAGATATTTCCTACCAAATGACATTAAGATCATAATTTAATAATAACTAGTGTATTTTACCCGGCGTTGCCTGGGTCCACCTTTAGAGCTCTTCTAAGTGCTTGCGAAATTATTAACCTGTTTTGGTTTTGTCTACCCTGTAGGTTCACTCTCAACAGAGCAGAAACAATTATAGTTTCGCGACAAAGCATTTGCTTACATCTCAACAACAGCATCACATATCCGGTTCAACCAATCGAGGAGGAGACGGATTGAAGCAACGACTGAAAAAATTCAGCTCAACATTCCAATTAGAAAGACCGAATTTCATTATACACATAAGACAAGTGCCAACAAAAAATCATAATATAACAAATTGAGGGCATTTTATTGATATTTGTATGGGAATATATAGGAAAATGTAAATGCCATATTTGGAACCACTGGGGCGATTTCGTGCAAGCTTCACACAAACCATCTACCTACCATCCCCAACATACCCTGAGATTTTGGCTAAAATCGGTCGACGCGTTTCCGCAGTTACTGGTGACATCAAAGTGTACACTTCTTTTTATATACATATGTACATATATAGATTTAAGAACACAAAAGAACGCAAGGGATGTGACACAAATTTTGATTTTATAATTTTAAAAAAGAAATGAAAAATATTTAAAACAAAATTGTCAAAAAGTTAAACACTCTTAAAATTCGACAACTTAACTCTTTGACTTTTAAATTAATACTGCCATACTACTCGCCAGCACGATTCACTTATATAGGTGATTTAAAAGCACCAAAATGTTCTATTCCAGACAGGTCTGGCAGGTTCAATTGTTATTGCTCTTGTTTTCTGTTTGTGTGGCTATTTATTTCTTTATACTTGTATGTGTGGCTATTTATTTCTTTATACTTGTATGTGTAGCTATTTATTTCTTTATACCTGTATGTGTGGCTGTTTATTTGTTTATGCTTGTATTTATGTATGTGGCTGTGTATTTAACAGAAGAGTGTTTATTTAATCTGTGTGTGTATTTGCGTAAATGCGAATGTTTGTATGAAGCGTTTCTTTCCTCCATCATTGTAAGAAAATAAACCATTAATGTCGTTGTTGTTGTTCGAGAGTATTGTTGTTCAGAGCTTATAATAAATAAATTCTTCTTTCGTAACAATATATATAGCTTATAGTTAGGCCATAAAAGTTAGATTAAAGTGTGTTATTTTCGTAGTCGACTACCATTTTGCTTGTAGGATATGTACAAATAATATAAATAAAATACCTATGTATATTTACAATTTATCCCTTTCAGACCTATGTAGCTTAATCGATTATGGGATCTGCCTTAATGTATATTAAATTATATGAAAAAATAATTTTTCGTCAATTAACCTGAAAGCAGTCATTGTGCGTTGTGTGATTTGCTAAATAAAACGTAAAAAAGTAAAAAAAAATATTCTCAGTTTGATTGTGTCGTTCAACACTTGCAGATATGCGTCCGAGCGGTAAGTGTTGTTGTTGAATTTAAAGAAAAAAATTTTCATCTAGCTTGTGGTAACTGTATAACGAATATGTGAAACCATTTGGCTGCTTACCGTTAATTTTTTGCATAGTAACAATTATTTTGGGTGCAAAGAAATACAGATATCACAATTGTGTTGATCAGGCACAATGCAACATTTTATTGTATGCTCACGTTTGTGTTATCATTAAATTTTATAGGAAAATATTTTAATTTGAACAATGATGATGATGTTGAAGCAGTTTTAGAGCTCTTAGACCAATCTGATGCTGACTTTAGTGATGACGACAATGCTGCTGACGAAACCTGGATCCCTCTGGATGTAAATTGAGGTGGAGAAGAAAGCAATGATTGATAATTGATAATTTTGAATCTACTAATGAGGAGCCAACCAGAGCGACTGAACTATCAAACTCCACTGGCTCACCAGCTACAACACTGCAATCATCGATTTGCCAATATAAAGAACGCATTAGGCGAGACATATAGACAAGTATTTCATTTCCAAATATCGAACATCCGACAACATTGGGTTGTCAGCAAAATATCGTCCTCAAATCTCCATTGGAATATTTTAAGAGATATTTTCCAGAAACCCATTACGAAGATGATGTTAAGTATACCAAAATGTATGTAATGAGTAAGCGTGGTCAGGAAGTCCGTTACGTACCTTCAGATATAAAACGATTTACGGATGTGCGATCGTCTTGGTTACCCGGCTATAAGGATGTACTGGTCTTATGAATGTAAAATTCCGGCTATATTCAATTCCATGTCCCGCGATAAATTCCTGGAACTTCGATTGGACATACACTTTTCAGACTATTCCGCACCAGACTCCACAAATAAACTATGGAGAATTCAATCTGTCATCAATATGGTTAAAGAACGGTGCAACGAATTGGCAACTGAAGTCACAAATTATTCAATTGACGAACAGATGATTCCATTTACGGGTAGATGCTCTGCGCGACAAGTAATCAGGTCAAAGCCACGACCTGTTGCACTAAACAATCTGGTGTGCGCAACTTCTGATGGTATGGTAGTTGACTTTGAAGTCTTTCAGGGAGCTGGGACATTTAAAGATTGTGGTCTTGGACATGGACCGTCTATAGTAATAAGACTAACTAAAAATTTGCCAAAGAACAGCCATACACATTTCGACAGATTTTTTACAACCATTCCGCTTTTAGAATCATTACATCATATGGGTTATCCAGCAGCAGGCACAATTATGGCCAATAGAATACCAAAAAGTGTTAAATTTCTATTAGACAAAGAAATGAACCGGGGTGATATTTGCCAATTTGTCAATGAAAACGTAGCCGTTGTTAAATGGAAGGACACAAGAGCGGTTATAGCTGCCTCTAATATGTGTGGAAAAGATCCCGCAGGTGAAATCGAAAGATGGAACAAAAATCTTAAACGCCGTTGTCCTGTCAAGTACCCGCAGTTATTAAAAAATATAACGCATTTATGGGTGGGGTTGATTTGTGCGACCAAATGCTGGAATATTATAGAATTAAAATGAAAACTAAAAAATGGACTGTCAAAGTGTTTTTCCACTTTCTAGATCTTGCAATATATAATTCTTGGATGGAGTATAGAAAATAATGTAGGCTTGTCGGATTACCTAAAGCAAAGGTAAAGTCGTTCCTTACTTTCAAAATGGAGCTAGGTACAGTATTAGCGTCTTCTTTTGAAGTTTCTATTCATATTGAAAAATTTCAGCTTTCCAAAGATTTTTATGGTACGAAATATCGTCTACATGACGCAGCGGACGATATTAGATTTTATCGATACGACCATTGGCCGGAATTCTTCGATGATCCACCAAGAGTATGCCGCAATAATTGTGGTAGTCGATTCAGAGCAAGATGCCAAAAATGTAAAGTAACACTTTGCTTAGCGAAAAATAAAGACTGCTTTGAGAAATATCATTCAAAATGTTGATCTCATTTAACTTATATTTTTATTACTTTATAATTCTTGCAAAAAAAAACCGACTTCAAAACAAACACATATATTGTGCATCAATTCTTAACTAAGAATTTAAAAGGAAGTAATATGTAAGAAATAGTACTAAAATCAAATTTTTTTATACTTGTTGCTCTAACGGACATAGTAACATACGTTCTGTACATTCAAATGTCTATCCATAACGGTTCAGCAGATAAAGCCATATACGACAAATTACCTCAGATATGAGGACACCCTTTATTTTGTACACTTATTATTACTGACACAGCAATAAAAAGTAACGGATCCAAAGATAAGGCCATATAAGTTAAACAATATCACCTAGGGGACCCCTTTAATGTAAAATTTTAAATTAAACAATTATTTTAAAGGACAAATTCTTTGTAAATTTCAAATGTCTGTCTAAAACGGTTCAAAAATTTGGCCATATGCATCAATTTACATCAACTATTGAGACACCCTTTATAACTTTAAATATTTATAAATGTTATTATACGGGACATTGTAGTGGAGATTCTGTCTAATTTTCAAGTGTTTGTCTATAACGGTTCAAAAGATAGGGCTAGATAGGTAAAATTTTTTCAATTATGGGGACACCCTTTAGTTTCCAAATTTAAATTATATACTTGATGTTATAAAGGACCTAGATATACAGGTTCTTTGTAAATTTCAACCGTCTCTCTGTTACGCTTCAAAAGTATTGCAATATACATCAAATTACGTCAACTATTGGGACACCCTTTAACTTCTAATTATAAATATTTAATTTCTGATTATAAATATTTGACATTCTGTCCAATTTTCAAGTGATTGTCTACAATGGTTCAAATAGTTCATATATTTAAATTGACGTCACATATGGGGACACCCTTTAATTTTTAAGTTTATTTTTTTATTAATTTCTGTTATTGGCAGCTATAGTGATATGCAGTTTTTTTAAATTTTAAAAGGGTGCTCTTTACGGTTCACAATACACGTAAAAAACACGTATGTTGTATGGGGACACCCTTTTCAAAATTCTGAACTTCTTTTAAAATGGGACCAATCTGTAAGCATTTACTTTCTAATAAAGAAATTTTTAAAATTGGTTCAGAAATGACTGAGTTATGCGGGCACAAACATAAAAAAAAGCAACGTTCAGACGAATAGATAACCTCCTTCTTTTTTTGAAGTCGGTTAAAATATACACTGAATTGTTCGTTTTTGAATTAAGAATTTGTTATATCTTATGTTTATGTTTTCGTTTATTTAAAATAAACTAATTGCTTTTTATATAATATTTTTTATATGATAAATATGTGAATACCTGAATCTTTACCTGAATATTTTTAAGAAAAAAGAATATTAAAAAATAAAACCTTAAATAAAACATTTAACACAAACACAAAATTGCTTAGTTTTTTGAGAAATTATTTTACATGTTATGACCAAGGCCACACAATTGCGCGATGTCCTTTTTATAAAAAGGACCTTTTAAAATTGTTTAATAGACAAATTTTTGCCTAAATGTGAAAGAATTTTGTTGATATTGCTGATTTAAAGAAATTTATTCGCAATATAAGGTACAGGTCTGAAAGGGTTTTTTTAGAAAAAAGTTTTCATACAAAATTAGTTCTAAAAAACATTTCAAATAAGTTTAATTTATGTTTGTGGGCAATAGAATACTGCAGTAAACAATTTAACAGTAAAATAATATTAATATTGGAATTACACGAAGTTTAAATTAATATAATGCTACAATTTACATTAGTGTGTGCTTACATATATATATCAGTGTAACAAAATTTTTAGTGCAGGACACAGCCGAATATAGAGGTCGAATTTCTTTTATTTTGACAAAAAGTGCCATCTAGTGTGGGGTAGTAGCACACATTAGTCTAAATAACAATTTTAAGTTCTAAAAATACTTTAAATATCACCACTGTCTGCCTGTTTTGTTTTGTTTTATTTTGTTGTTTTGCATTGTTTTGACATTTCATCATTGTACAAACAACATTTTGTCGTAATTTTTTTCCTCGATTCCTAAAAAGCGAAAATGATTTTCTTTGTTATACAAAGAACTTAAACTATTGAAACATTTTAATTTATAAAACAGAAAATATGTCAACATAATAAATTTTCAGTAAAATATCAATGTAATGCTACAAAATATATCGGTTTGTGTTATTAAAATCGAAATCGATTCACCAACAAGTGAGGAATTTAGTAAGTATGAATAGAAAAAAAATCCCTTTTAAGTTGAATTTAATTCCAATTATATGCCGAATAATCAGGAAACGCTGGAGCTGTATCATCAGAACATCCCAACAATCCACGAGTGCAAAAAGAACGCGAACGTGATCGCGGTTTACGCCAGTCATCACAAATAATCATAGAAACATATACCAACAAATTGTGGTCAGACGAAAGTGACTGTATAGAAATGAATTGTGTTAATAGTGAAAAGAAAAATCTGTCGGAGAAAAGACAAAGAGAATTTCCCACTTCTAGCAGTAGTCGTGAAACCACACCATTGGAGGAGGGGCAGTGTGCTTCTGAATTTCCCAAAGAAATTGGTTTCTTTTCGGGCAACCCCAGTGTAGAGGTGACCAATGGCATCATACATTTGTATAAGAAAAAGTTAGTTGTTTTAATCAAAATTCTTTTACAACTTAAATTGTGTGATATTTGTTATTTTTTTTTACTTTTTAGTGAACGCAAAGAAATTAAAGAGGCTCCTTCAAACCAACTTTGCCTTTTAGCCGTGCCAGCTAGTTTAAGCTGTCATGATCTTTTAAGTTTTGTGGCTCCTTGTCATTCGGAAATACAACACATTCGTATAGTAAGAGATGGTTGTCCCAATCAATTTATGGTTCTTTTGGAGTAAGTAGAGACAATAATTTATTTTAATTCAAAATATGCAATATAATCCTTACCATGCAGAGTGAAGAATTACTAAAACGTTAGAAAACACAATTTTAAAATTCGTTTATATTATTTAGGTAGTATAACCTTAAAGTTGCTTAGGCATAAGTTTTAGAATATTTTAGCACCACGTCCTCTAGACTTTTGTTATTTCAAATATTTTTATATTTTTGATTTAAAAATTAATTTGCTTTTAGATTTCGTTCTAATGCTGCAGCTTTAGAATTTTATCAAACTTATAATGGCGCTGCTTATAACACTTTAGAACCCGATTCTCTTTGTCACGCAGTTTGGGTTTCCGAAATCGAAAGAGGGGAAGATGGTGTACCACCCATAGGTCACACAGAGCTGCCAACATGCCCAGGTACGGTTTTTAAAAAATGTTATGTATAAAAATTATTTCAACGAACCTGATATTTTCATTGATTCAGTAAAGGTATAGATACATCTTTGCCCTTTAATTTAACATAAAAACTTTTTTGTCTAAAATATAAAAGGCTGGTAACTAGATAATTTTCTTCTGAATAGCTTTCAAAAGACTTTAAAACTTTTATCGTATTATCGTATCGTAGATGAAGTCAATATATCTTGGCAAGAACGATTCTTTTTTATCCTCATTCGAATCAATTTATTGCGTTATCGAAAACGAAGTCTACTAATCTAAAAAAAATGATGGGGCAAAAAAAAATAAACAAGGAGTAGCTCCTCTTACCAACCAATGGCTGGCTGAAGCAACAACAAATATAAGGTGGTAAATATCAAAGAAAAATACATCAACGAGGAAGGTGGTGGTAGTAGAATTCGTTCTCAGTAACTGACGATAAATGAATGAATAGAATTTTCCACGTATTCTATTATCTGAAATTGGTTAAGTAGATGATGTTTAAAACTAAAGATCACAAAAAAAATTGATGCGAAGAATGCTGAAGACGGATGTAGCAATCCAGAAAATGCATTATATTCTGCTAGGATCCAAATTTATTTTTTCTCAATTTTGTTTAAAATAAATCCTCTAATTTATAAAAAAAATTTCTTCAGTCCCAATGAATACCAGTTAGAGAGAACAAACGAAATTTAAAGTTTATTTATCAATTCATTTATATGATGTAATAATAGCTCGACTTATAAATTTAAATATTCAAGATTTTAACTCTGCTTTATTAAATACTGCGCAAATTCTTTATAATTCTTTAAACGCATGGAAATTTAAGAAAAACATGTTTCATTTGTTACAGTTTGTCTCGAACGTATGGATGAAAGTGTTGACGGTGTTCTAACCATACTCTGTAATCATGCTTTCCACGCCAATTGCCTCATTAAATGGGGTGATTCCACGTGTCCCGTTTGTCGTCATGTACAAACACCCGAACTAATGGAAAATTCAGTTTGCATGGAGTGTGAGGGCACTGACTCTTTGTGGATCTGTTTAATTTGTGGCCATGTTGGCTGTGGCCGATATCAAGGTGCTCATGCTGCTGCACACTATCGTGCCACCAATCATACTTTCGCCATGCAATTGGGTACTTCAAGTGTTTGGGACTATGCCGGCGATAATTTTGTACATCGTTTGTTTCAAAATAAAACCGATGGTAAATTGGTTGCCACGCAGGCACCTAACGATGAAGGCGAAGAAAAAATTGACTCAATACAACTGGAATTTACATATTTGTTAACATCCCAATTGGATACACAGAGAAAGTATTATGAAGAACGCATGGAACGGTTGGAACAAGAATGGCGAGACTATCGTAGCAATACGGATGAATCAAGAATGAAAATAGAATCCATGGAACAACGCATACAAACCTTAACCAAAGAAAAACAAACAATAGAAAGAAAATTGCAACAGAATAATACAAAGTAAGAAAAAAATATTATCAAAATACACATGATTTTTGAAATTCCAGAAAAAATAGTTAGATTTTATAATCTCATTTTCTCCTTTTTAAATTTTTTAGGCTCAAAGAACTGCAAAAACAGCTGGTTGAAGAACAGGAAATTTCACGTGCTTTACAAAACAATCAAAATTCCTGGCATATTAAATACAAACAGCTGGAACAACAATACAAGGAATACAAAGAAGAAAAGGAGTCGGAATTGAATTCCATCAAGGAACAATTACATGATATAATGTTCTATATGCATGCTCAAAGCAAAATCGCTGAATCTGATTTAAAAGATGAAATTGTCGGAGGTACTGTTGTGGTGCCTGAAACAGAGACTCCCTCAACCAGTTCGGCCAAAGGAAATCGACGCAAGAAAAAACATTAAAAAAGTTTTATACAAAAAATCAATGCGTCAGCAGATACAAATACAATTTGTGGTCACTTTTGGTTTATGAGTCTCAACTCATACTTATTTATAGCTGACACTGCAACAACATACAAACATATTTATAGTTTTTTTTACTTATATATTTATGTATATTTATTATTAAATGTATTTGAAACAAATAACAAGAGAAGCTTCAGTATTTATTGCAATTTGCATAAAAACTCTATTTGTCGGATTTTTTATAAAAAAAATCTGTAAAGTACATAATGAAATAAAACTGGAGTGGCCTACACTCAACTTTACCATACACAATGGCAACAGCTATTTTTATGGATATATTACATAAAGAATAAAAGTTCAAAGTATATTCGAATCGAAAAATTAATTATTTTCGGTTTTGGGTGTTAAGTGAACTACCCCTTGCCCCTTCCCGACTAAGCCCAAAATTTATACAGCTCCATATACCAAAGGCACATACTAAATTTTGTTTAAGGATGTCATACGGTATGACCAGTAGATCGTTCAAAAAATTTGAAGGTAAGAAAACTACCCCTTGCCCTCTCCCGATTATGTCCGAAAACTATACAGCTCTTCATCTCCATATACCAAAGCCACATTAAATTTCATTTTGATATGTCAAACGGTATGACCTGTACAAACTCCACAAAAATAAATCAGTCACACAGGTACAAGTACAAGTTTGAATTTTGTAACGCTTTATTTTTTAGCATAGTACTATGTACCATGTGTAAATGTCAAGTAACTACCTATAACCTCAAATTCGCGACATATAGGGAACACCCAATCATTTATATGGATTTTATTTTCATAACTTGTTACAGTAAATTGTAAGTGTCAGTCTATTACTGTTCAAATATAAGGATATGTAACGAGTGATTTTTTAAGAGCTTGAGAACTTTTTTTAAAAAAAAAAACGCATAAAATTTGCAAAATCTCATCGGTTCTTTATTTGAAACGTTAGATTGGTCCATGACATTTACTTTTTGAAGATAATTTCATTTAAATGTTGACCGCGGCTGCGTCTTAGGTGGTCCATTCGGAAAGTCCAATTTTGGGCAACTTTTTCGAGCATTTCGGCCGGAATAGCCCGAATTTCTTCGGAAATGTTGTCTTCCAAAGCTGGAATAGTTGCTGGCTTATTTCTGTAGACTTTAGACTTGACGTAGCCCCACAAAAAATAGTCTAAAGGCGTCAAATCGCATGATCTTGGTGGCCAACTTACCGGTCTATTTCTTGAGATGAATTGTTCTCCGAAGTAAATTGTAAGTGTCAGTCTATTACTGTTCAAATATAAGGATATGTATATGCAAAACCGCGTCACTATCGAAACACCCTTTAATTATTGGTTTTTTCTTGTACTTGTCATAGGGGACAAATTTATATGTATATGGTTTGTTTAAAAATATGGCTACGTAAATTTGTGTCACTTTCGTAACACCCCCTTAATGTGTATATTTTTTGCTATAACGAACATAATTTTGCATACTCTGTATAAATTTACAGTTAAAAAACAGCGAAAATCCCGTCACTATCAGAACACCCTTTAAAATTTAGTAATTGGCAATATACGAGTGAAAAACGTGTAAAAATACCTTGCCGCAATCTTAAACAAATAAAAACTTACTGCTAATTCATTGTTTCTTTTTATCGAAATTCGGTTTTGTGCGTAGCGAGCTTATTTTTAATCTCATTTTACCGAGTTTTTCCAAAATGTACGGGACCGTACCTCATGTTAAATTAATTCGATATACCTATTTATAAAATAAAATCATCCTCGTTAATAAAGTTGCTCAAATCGATAATTACCATATCTTCTTCATTCTTTTTAAAACGGTTTTGTTAAGATCGATAATATTCCAGGTCAAAGCAAAAAATAAAATCGATTAGGTTTTTTAGTAAAAGGGGAAAAAAGCGCGGTAAAATTATTAGGAGTATAAAACAGAAGTAATCAGTTGCAAAAAACATTTCAAAACAATCTTTACAAATTAAAAAAAATGCATAAAAGTGAGGAATACTTTCATTCCGAATACCTGTCGAAATGGAATACTACCAATTGTCCGGTCTGTTATTATAAGAAAAATCCATACTTATTGCAAAAGTCCGCCTGCATGAAGTGCGGCATTTCAAGCAGACTAATGTTTTGTTTAATTTGTGGCCATATTGGCTGCAGCCAAAAGGTGGATGGTCATGCTGTTAAACATTATGAGGAAACTAAACATTCACGTGCCCTGGGATTGGAGAGATTTAAAGTTTGGAATTACAAAACAAAAGAGTATTTGCATAAGTCGAAAAGTAAGAATTACATTTTTTTTTTGTTTTTTTTTATTCTAACCAAAAAAATTGGTTAATGGCAAAGGTACGAAACTAAAGGGCCAGGGTGTGATTGCCTTAGCTTCCTCCAAAATCTGGAGCGCGACCTATATCTTCGTATAGGAAGTGAGTCTCCAAATTCAGCTAAGTAGTAAAGTAAAAATTAATTAGAATTTATTGGTGCTCCTCCAGTGAAAAAAAAAACTTGAGTTTATTGGTTCTCCTCCAGTAAAACATTGATTTTGAAGGTGCTCCTGCAGTTAAAAGTGGAGTTTTTCAAATGGCGCGCCACCAATGTCAGACTTATTGCAATTAAAATTTCTTGGTTTTATTCGATAACCAAACTATTACACGTGGCTGATTAAGCAACCACCAATAACAGTACCGTAGTACAGCTATTTGAGGACTCCAATCAGCCAGTGTGAGAACGAGACGCAAACCACTCGAAGGCCGAGCAACAAGGACGGCCTGATTGACTTTAAACGATAATGACAATGACGCACGCACTTGTTCGCCGACCCAGAGCTACTCTACGACTGGAATTACATTTTAAGTTTTAAAACTCTTTTGTTCAGGTTAGAGAAAAAGGTACGATTTGTATTCCAAAATGAAAACGAAGATTTGAAAAGCTGTAGTCGAAGGAGAAAAAGTATGATGAGAATGGGCGTTTTCCGGCTTTTTTGGTGTAGCGAACACACCTCTCAGAGACCTACTTCTACTTGGTTGTATTATTTTATACCTTTTCGATATTTTTTGGGTGCTTGGGCCGTTCGCCACCACAACAGTAAATTTATAAGTTTTGGGTTTAGACATTTGCTATGTCCGAGTTCAGACGGGCAAACATTTGGAAAAAAAACATCTGGAAATCTCTTTTGTTTTTTCATTTGCGTTTTCACTGACGAACATGTCGGCAGCATGCCATTATTATTGTTATTATTAAAGCAAAGCTCAAAAAGCTAAGTAAATGTCAACAAAGCTTATTGCCGAGTACCGAACATAAAAACTATACTCTCTTCCTCAGCCGTATATGCTATCAGACTAAATGTTTCCATTTTAAAATGTTTGCGAGTTCTAGAGAGGCAATTTTTAATATTTTTTCTTTTCTTTCCAAGCAGCTACCGATTACAGTCTTGATGATTTTAATCGAAATATCAAAACTAACGCAGACAACAATAATTGCATATGTCCCGTATGCCAATATAAGGGCAAACCAAAACTTTTAAAGCAACCCACTTGCATGAAATGTAAAGGGCAGAAAGACCTATGGATTTGCTTATCCTGCAATCATGTCGGTTGTAGCAAAGAAAACCTTAAACATGCCCAACGCCATTATGAAAAAACCCGGCATACTCATGCAATGCATTTGAATAATTTTAGTATTTGGGATTTTGGGGAACGATCCTATCAGCATCTTCAGCCGCATGAAATTATGACTATTAAATCGGAAATTAAATCTGCTGTTAAATCGGAAACAAACAAAGAGAATATTAAACAACGATTGGATGGTTTAGAATGTCAATGGCAAAAAATGTGTGAAGTAACTGATCAGCAAATTGTCAAATTTGAGGATCTTAACCGTTGAGAAAAAAAATTGTTGGAGAAAGTAAATGAAGCATAAAACACACAGTAAGAAAACTTATTCAATTAAATATACAAGCGATTTTTTTATTTTTTTTTTTTTTATTCCTAAACAGATGAACTCTCCAAACTTGCTGATAATTATGAAAAATCTTTAACTAAAAAACGCTTCGAAGGAGTTGAGAGTAAACAAACTTCCCCTCGACGAATGTAAATTTTAAAGCAAGTCCAGATTCCAGTTGTTTTGTAACTCCCAATTTATTTGATCCAAACTGAATTAACATTCTCTTTAAATCGTTTTATTTATTATTTTCTTAAATTATATTTTGCAGATTTTATTTTTTATTTATTTAATGTCAGTGTTGTTATTTTAAATGTGTTAAATAATATTATTGTTAATTCTTTTTATAAATCTATCTACATACACATAATGCACAAAATGTGTTTGTTTGTTTTTTTTTTTTGTCGGAGAGCGATAGCTGCCTACACCAGTGGACCGAACTCCATGAATTTTTCAGTTTGTTACCGGAAATGTGGTGGGAAAAATAGGGTATATATGTTTTTAATACTTAAAGTAGGCGTGGCACTTCCCATACAAAGTTAATATTTATCATCGTGTTCGAAACTGTGTTGGAAACTGTAATAGGCAGAACCTAAAAAAATTGCGTTAGTAACTATTTCATTAATATGCATGACATCGTAAAAAACTGCCTGGATTGAAAGAGTGGTCGTGGTACCTCCCGTACAAAGTAAAAATTTATCATCGTGTACCTAGAGAATTATAATATGTAGGTATATTCTTGAAATTTCGCACCAGTAACCCTCACTTGTTGCTATAGCGCACACTGTGTTAATTTAAAGAGTCTGCCTGTAACAGTTCAGAATAAGTTCTATAAATTTTATGTTCTTACTGCTCTTGTGTGAATTTCAAGCATCTCCTATTACAGTTCAAATATTAAGTTATGACATGTGGTTATGGTATGGTCACAAAAACCATCTTATGTTCTCCTTAACAATATATGGTTGCGATGAACCATTTATAGTTGTTCTAATAATTACCATGGTCACGGCATAAAAAAGTTTTTGTTACTATTTGATCATTAAATCGTTTTATTAGTATTCCAAAATAATATTGTACTTATAACCATAGATAACACATAGATGGCCAACTCTCCAAATGTCAAAAACGTGGCTACAAATGTCTTCACACATACGGGTACGGTGTGAATTCAACACACTTAGGAGAGTAAAATTTTTATTCACATTTAGACACTATTACGCGATATTTTATTGCACTTTCCAAATATTTAAACAATTTTGAATTTTTGCATAAAAAATTATTTAATAATTTATTGTATTTTAAATTTTTTAATACAAAATAAATTTAATTTTGTTGACATTTGTTTGGTGAAATTTATTTCTACACAATATTGTATTTTTTTGTCTTTTAGGGGATGAAAATTTTCAAATCAATATAATAAATATTTAAAATTAGCATTCAATCTAACTTTTTTCGCACATAAATATATTAGAAAAATACAAAATTCATATTTTTATTAAAAAAGCAAAAGAATTATTTAATTTTAACATCTAAAATTGAATGTAAAAAATATTCTATTTTTACAAAATATTTTATACAACTATGTGCAGTTTAGGTGCTGTGGGGAATTTTATTTAAAAACCAACACTTATACAATTTTGCCTACGAATACATTCTTAGACTTAGGTTTTTTGACAAGAGACTTAGGTTTTTGACGTTTCAGTTGACTATCTATGTGTTATCTATGCTTATAACCATAATATATTCTTAGTAAACAAATAGTGATAAGTTTGCTCATATGTAAAAACAGTTAGATCAAAAACAAACTCAAAAATGTTTGGTTTTTTGAAGTTTTGTTTTTAAGTTTTAAAGTTATTATAATCTAATTTTACGGGTTTGACCATAGAGATTCTAATATATTTATGTGCGAAAAAAGTTAGATTGAATGCTAATTTTAAATATTTATTATATTGATTTGAAAATTTTCATCCCCTAAAAGACAAAAAAATACAATATTGTGTAGAAATAAATTTCACCAAACAAATGTCAACAAAATTAAATTTATTTTGTATTAAAAAAATTAAAATACAATAAATTATTAAATAATTTTTTATGCAAAAATTCAAAATTGTTTAAATATTTGGAAAGTGCAATAAAATATCGCGTAATAGTGTCTAAATGTGAATAAAAATTTTACTCTCCTAAGTGTGTTGAATTCACACCGTACCCGTATGTGTGAAGACATTTGTAGCCACGTTTTTGACATTTGGAGAGTTGGCCATCTATGTGTTATCTATGGGTTTGACTTTCAAACAATAATAATTTATGAATTAAGTCTTTTCTAGGGTTTCCCTGGCGGGAATTCCCGGGAATTCGGGAAATTTAAAATAATGAGCACTTTACAGAAAATTCAGCGGATCTTAATTTTAAATAAGCATTTCTTTTGCTATCACACAAATATTTGATCGTTATTGTGCTGAATAAAAAATAAGCATTTTTAAAATTGTAATATTTCTAGAAACTTACAATTATGCTATAGATCGTGCAACAGCCTGTCACGAGGAATATAAGAAACAAGAATATGGCAAAGAGTCGCGTTTAATTCATGATGTAAAAACAAGTTACAATTATTCAATCGTTTTTTAAATCAAAGAACGCATTAAAAAAACTCTGATAGATTTTAATTGCTCAGAGTTGTGTGTTGGTTGAAGAATATGTTCAGATTTTAGAAAATTTAGTGGCCGTATTAAATCCCATTAAAGTTGCAGTAGAGGCCTTGAGCCGCAGGGGCACAAATTTGTTAATAGCAGATGTTATTATGCAGACCCTCTACGAGCAGTTCTTGGCTATTAATTCGACTCTTTTAAAAACGATGGTTGAAAAGAAAAGTAAATGAACGAAGGGATGATAAAACGTTTGCGTTAATTTAAGTATTTAAAATGTGGTGAAATTGCTAATGTGCCAAAAAATATCATACAACTTTATCTAGCACAATTGTTCAACAGATTATTCAAGTCACTCGAATCTTTAGAGTCGTCAACTATCATTTGTGTTTTAACCGAAATGGAACCAACTTTTAAAGAGAGACTTTCGCAACAAAAACAAGGAAAATAGTGGTCAGTGGTTTGTTAAACGCACTAACAGTTCTAAAATCATGCCTTGTAAAAAAAAAATAATTATTGAAATACATTTTCAGTATTTATAAATATTTGTTATATCTTGTTTGTTTTTAGTGACCTGAATTGTTTTTAAGTTCAATAAATGTTGTTAATACTAATATTTAGTCGTTATTTGCGTTCTTGTTTATGTTTTATTAAAACTATGAAGTTTGCTGAATGCGAATATTTTTTTCCGTTTCCCGGGAAATGAAAAAGTCCGGGAAATCACAAACCTTGTCATTTCTCATATCCAATTGTGTTGTTGATTATAAGGCATGTTTATATAACCAAATTAGCTATGTTTTTATAAATATATATGTATGTATCTAACTATATTTATTTATTACATAGAATGAAATTTATAATCAAGCTTAAGTTCGTTTTTATTCTCTCTAAGAAAGAATTAATTAAATTACAAATTAGGTGATAATATTAAAGAAAAATTGGGAAAATTTAATTTTTAGACACCAGCAACGAGTGGAATGCACATTTTCTAGACAGCCACGTCCGTCATCAGCACTACTTGTATCTAATCTACTTAGGGTAGTGTTTTTTAGTTGTAAGCATCATCTATTTAACCAACCAAACCCAGATAAAGGAATACGAGAAAACTTGTATTCAATTATCAATCGTCAGTTGGTGAGAACGAAGTCTACCACTACCTTAAGCTTCCCTCTTGTTGAATATTTACCAATATTTAATATTTACCACCTATATTTTGTTGTTCCTTCAGCGAACCTTCGGTTAGCAATGAAGTTACTTTTTGTTTATTGTTTTACTTCCAACATTCGTTTTTAGTTAACACTAATCTAGTATCAAACCAAACTTTGTTGAGAAAACAAGATTGCGCGGTGCTTTGCGATTTTTAATTTTGAAAATTTATATTTATTTATTTTATAACAAAATTTTATATTTAACAATGTTATTTCTAAGTTTGTCAATAGTATGGTTATCATAACAATACAACCATAATATGATATTAAACTAAATGCTTCCCTTCCAAATTTTTCCGTGTCTAAACATGGAACATCCTTAAATTTTTATTTCATAAAAACTCGCTCTGCACAGTCGGAGAGAGTCAACATATTTTGGAAATAACTCAGCCATTAACAAAGCACTAAGCCGATCGATCTAAAGTTTGCATTATCACATAGAACATAGCAGAGAAGTATATGAGCTCAAGTTTTAACGCTGGGCACCATCCACTTGCCAGGGGTGGCGCTACGTGGTCTCAAAAATAGGTACTTTGCACCAAACAATGTGAACAATGTTGCTTTTCAATTTGCTGATTTGTTCTCATGAAACAATGACTTCGCGTAACCCCTTAGAATGGAATCTAAAAGCGATAAATCAATTCACTGACCATTTCGAGAAATAAACTTTCTCAAATTGATTTTTATATTTTTATTTTTATACTTAAATTCAAATAAAATTAAACAAAACATTAAACAATAATTAAAAATTTCTTAAATTATTTCATGCTTCCTTTCATATTTGCTTTAATGAATAAAATAATAAATACAATAAAAATAACAATAACAATATATTTAACTTAAAAACAAAAAGTTTGCTAACGCATTTTGAACAGAGATTGCATACAGAAGTCGAAAGTTTGTTCGATGGATCAAACTTGAACTCCCTGAACTTGAGTAGTAGAAATTAGAAATAGAAAATTAGTTTCGTAGAAATTTATAGAGCTTATTTTAGTAGGATTGTGAGCCCCAATATTTTGACCAGTTATTATAACACAGGTTTCAGGTTAAGAAACAATCCTAATTTGGGTGTCAAATTTGTGTTTTTCAAGGATACGCTCCTTGCTGCGGTTTCAACCTGGGAGGCTACTGCATATTTCGATTCGAAAGAAATCTTTTTCGAAACCCAATGTTAAAGTCATACAAATTCGAATGATTCCTTTTCGAATCGAATTACGCAGTAACCCCCATGTTCCAATCTTATATGTTTTTTTTGGGGGGGGATAAGTCTCATAATTATTATTATCGAATTGTGAGATGAGTTTATTTAATCTGCATAGAAATTGGAATTCATTAAATATTATTTTAGATTTAGTAAAGATATATTATTCTTACTTTGTGTCATGCTGATCGAGTTTTTCTTCTAAAGTCTTCCTCATATCGGTCAAGTTCATAGATGAAAGATCCATACATTTTACAAATTCCTCTTCGGTATACTGGCTCTCAGCTTAGTTTTTCTCAGATTTAATAACGCAGTTAAACGGTAGACGATGTTGATATTTCTGTTGATTATAATCCCAAATACGAAAATCACCCAGTTGTAAAATTAAGTTATGTTGGGTTTTTGAATTATGTTGCAGAGCATGTTTATTTTTAAGTCTGCTGCAACCGACATGGCTGCAGCACATGCAAATCCACAAATTATTTATTTTACTCTCTTTACATTCCATGCAGGTGGGTTTCTTTAAAAGTTTTGGTTTGCGATTATATTCGCATGCGTAACATAAACAAGAACAATTCATGGTATCCGGTGGGGTAAATGCATTAAATTTAGCAAGAGCAGTGAGTTCTTTAGCTGGACGAGAAGAAAAAAGAACACAAAGTATGAAAACGGAAATTGTACTCTAACTGCCAGTCCCACGATGTCGCTCGATGTCGATCGTTTACACAAATACATTTAAAACAACAACAAAATTTTTGAATTTGTTTTTGTTTTAAATGTATTTGTGCAAACGATCGACATCGTGGGACAGGCAGTAAAATTACGTATAAAATTTAATTTTTTTTTATAAGGTTAAGGGAGAGAAGTTTTTAAACCAAAAGTTGTAACTATTTTACTTTTACAATACAAAATTGCTCATGTTAAGCGGCGTATTTAACAAGGTACCACTAGCTCCCTCCTTCCTTTAACCTCTGCTCACACTTAATTAATCTAATTAGATAAACAAATTTGTATTCTTACACTCTAACTGATGTAACCACATTTCGTTTTTATAATCCCAAACTCTAAAGTCGTCTATTCCCACGACATAAATATGATTGGATTCACGAAAATGCTCAATGCCATGACGTTGGATCAAATGACCACAACCAACATGGCCACAAGTAATACAATACCACAATGTGTCCTTGGTTCCGCACTTCATGCACACAAGGTTTTTGAGAAGGTAAGGATGCTTTATATAATAACAGACTGGACAGAACGCAGTGTTCCAGCCCGAAAGGCATTTTTCATGGAAAAATTTCGCACTTGTATCCATAATTCAAATTTTTAATTTGTAAAACTTATGTTGGTAAATGATTCCTCCTAAAACAACTGGCTTTTGTGATATAATTTCAACCGCGTTTTACTTAAACATGTACAGTTTTAATTATGTACAGTTTTATATATGTATGTACGTACATACGTATGTATACATACTCGTATATGTATATTGGAAAGCTTTTATCGATTCTATTTTATTTGTTTTAAGTGGAATACTATCGATCGCAGTGAATTCTAGTTAAGAAGTAACGTATAAGAAGATATACCAATTACCGATTTTTTTAAATCTTTATTACGACAGTAATTTGTTTAAAATAATACGAATTATAAATATGAATTACAAATATGTAATTATATATAATTAAATATATATATATATATTTATATAGTGCACGAATTTTGCAATCTTCACACTGAGTGATATTGCAAAATTATTGCACTATTTTTTTTGATTTCTAGTGATGATTGCATAATTTGCAGCCTCAATCCACATTAGTGATAGTAAGTTAAAAAAGTTTTGCACTAAAATTTAATTACTTAAAAAAAAAGCAATATGCAATATTTTACAACTTTTTTTCTTAACTTTTTCTTGAAGCACAATTTTTTTTTAAAGTTTAGTGAGTGTGTGTTTAATGCAGGGGGCAAATTACCGCTTTCGATGTCGATCGTAATTTCAACAGAATGTAAATTGGAATTTTGATCGATATTGAATTTTGCACTAATTGAGTGCGTGATAGTGCAAACGTTTGCACTACCACTAAATTCTTTTGAGTGTTAGTGAAGATTTGCAGTTTTGTATTAGGCTGCAACAAAAATAGTGCAATATATTTTTTGCGATATTATTTAGTGGTAGTGCAATGCTGATTTCAATCAAAATTTAGTGCATTACCCCCATCTATGTTTTCAACAATACTTGAATATGTACTTAAAGGGTTTTTTTTTTACCTTTTGCGATTTTAAGCGTATAACCTTGTTTTTGAACTGTAATAGACAGATACTTCAAATTTATATATAATTGCCCTTATCCAAGTATGCATTATTTCAAATTTTATATGGAAATTTTGACTTAAAGTACACTTGAAGTAGGCTTTAACTTTTGTAGATAAGGCAAATATATCTTAAACTTTTGTCAATTACAACAAGTATGTATCAAAATTAAAACTAATAAAAATGAAACAAGGGGTATTTCCTAGTATAGAAGATATTTAATAGAAGATTTTATAGAAGATATTAAATAAATTAATAAATCGTACGACTGAGTATGATTGTGAATCGTGGCCTTAACATTGCTGTACTACTTCAAAATGACCGATTATGACCATTTTTTTTTATTTTTTTTTCTAATATTTAAATTACACACTGTAAAACTAAAATTTCGAGCTCAGAAACACCTCTGAATTTTACCCCAATTAAAAAAAGATAGCTATTTCATTAGTGCTATTGAATCTGGATTCGCTTTCACCATGATAATCAATTCGATTCCTTTTAAAATTTTTATGATTTTTTTCAGTACTAAAATTTACGACCCGATTTTGGTTTCGGTGGGGTTGAGAACCACCCCATTCGATTCTCTATTCAATTTCTCCACAATTTAAAAACAAAGCAATTTCAGTCAACCTCTACCATCATTAGGTTCTTTTCTGTGTGCGCGATCACATAGAATGTTTAATTGTAATCTGTAAATTTTTTAAAAGCAAGTGAAAAAGAATAAAATTAAAGTCTTGTACTTGTAAAGTTGTAAACGTAAACTGCTACGTTTGAATTTGCGTGTTTTGAATTTGCTATTTAAAACAGTTCAACAAAGACAGAAACCTGCATGGTACCCAGCAAGCAAAATAAGCTCGATAAGAGTTTGGGATCAAATGTGATTTA
Organism: Phasia obesa; assembly: GCA_949628195.1. Lineage (NCBI taxonomy): Eukaryota > Metazoa > Arthropoda > Insecta > Diptera > Tachinidae > Phasia > Phasia obesa. Next base: position 158,267,865 of record OX451215.1, read on the forward strand.
TGTCCGTTCTGTAAATCACACGATTTCTTGATTTTCTTTTTCGAAATCACGAGAAATAGGTGTTTTTTTGCTTAGCCTGTGCAATTTAGTTAGTTTTTTTATGAACAACATCAAGAGAAATTAAAAATAAACTTTATCCTTGTCACTATTAGATTAAGCAAGTAAGAGTACTATATTCGGCCATGCCGAATCTTATATACCCTTCACCATAGTAATATCAAATATTCCCTTACTCATTATCACATATAAAGATAGATATATATTTTTTTGTTGTTAAAATTTTATCGAAAATTTTTTATTAAAATTTATAGAAATATAGAATAATATAGAAAATATAGAAAATATAGAAAACTTTTTGTAAAAATGTCGAAATTTTTTTTCTAAAATTTTATAGAGAACTTTATTTTTAATTTATTTTTAAGGAAATTTTTTTGTGAAAATTTTACATTTTTTTTTTTGTAAAAGTTTGCCTTCTTGCAATCTATAGTGAGTTAAAATGGTTAATATCATATCATAATACAATTCAAAGCAGAAAACCCCTGTCAAACTAAAAACAAACAAAAATCACCCCTCGCAGGGGTATTGATCGCCCGAGAAATTTTCGAAACTATGCCTGGCAGATTGATGGGCTTAATTTGTCTGTATCTCTTCTGATGCCTTGGCAAAGTTGATTTCAAGCCGAACACAAACGGACAGCGCTTAATCAACTTATATATGTATAAGGATACAGATTATATATACTATATAGAGTCGGAAATTAATATTGTAGAAATTACACACGGAATAACGAACCTTTACCACCTGTAGTAAATATTATTAAAAGGGTTAAAATTAAGAAATAAGCGTTTTAATAGGAATTTTTCTTGAATTTCTCAAGCTCTATGGATCTAATTTAAATAACGAAGGTAAATATCAATTTGGGCAATGTGTGGTAAACTTAGAGAAAACTAAAATTCTTCTCGTTAAGAGACATAAATGTACAAAAGTATTTTTTTTTTTCGTTTCCAAAAAGAAGACACTTTTTACTTTTTTTTCTATACATACATATATATTTTTCGATATATATTTTTTTATATAAACATAAGCTACTATACTCCCGACTGAGGAAACACTCTCTTTATATATGTTTAATATAATATTTTTTTTATTTATCATTTCTTTTTGTTTACCCAAAAGAAAAAGTGCGGGCTGTTTGTACACGAACACTGTCATTTACATGATATTTGAGTGCGCTTTTTGGTCAAATTTGAGTTCCTTGAGCTAACAACAATTCGCACAAAAAGATATAAGAATTTCACATTTTACAATTTGGAAGTGTCTTTAAAAATTTGCAACTTTTAGTGTTTTTTTTAATAATATACAATAAACTAACTATCCCCGGTGCGTTTCGCTGCCCTATCAGCAAAAAGTTAAATAAACTTTTGGAAGTAAGAGTATAACCAAGTTAAAACTCAAAAACGCACATTTTCCTTACAGAATCCAATGGCAAATTAAGCGAGTGTCACTATTGTAATTATCTAGATTCTAGATATAGGATAATTACTTTGTATGGAGGTCTTCATCTCCGAGGTTTAACTTGAAAGCACACGTTATTCTCAGAGTAAAAAATTTGAACACTGTGCCTATTATAGTGCCCCTAGATTCACGACAATAATTTTTGTCTTTGTATGCGAGGTACGACACCCACTATTCCAATTCAGCTAGTTTTTTTGTTTGACTATGCTCAATAATGCGTGGATTAGTAAACATTTTTAAAACCTTACCTATTATAGTTCCAACATTACGTAATAATAAATATTTACTATGTATGAGAGTTGCCACACACAGTCTTCCAATCCAGTAAATTTTTTGTACGGCAATACACTCTTTCTGTTATTGTGCTCTAATTACTCTATATTTTTTCTTTGTCTGGGAGTTACCACGCCCATTTAACAAAAAACTGAAGTTCCTCAAACAGGAAATATCAGGAATTGTTCTTTTAATGTGACACCTTGTGATAAATTTTGTCGAATGGGGATGGAGTCATTGCCGCCAGTACAAATTATTCAGAATTTGTAAATCTGAATTTATGTTAATCTTTCTTCGTTTTCAGTTACTCTATATCAGGAAATGAATGCGGAAGCTCGTAACCATTAAAAATATGTTATTAAAATTCTACAGAGGTACAGCTCTGGTGTTTCTGAACTGTTTTTCGAGGCTGCATGCAAAATGACCCTTTGGAAATTACCTCCAATAACAAAAATGTAAAATGTAACTTGGAACCAACAAGTTTAAAAGAGAAGACACGGAAGTTGCAAGCTTGATCATTCGTTCAATATCAAGATCAATACCAATATCAATGCCCTAACTGCCATTCAGTAGTAACATACAGCATCTATATTTTTTTATTTAATGAGAAATATTTTCAATATTTTCGGCTATTTATAATAATAATTTCCATTATTTTTTTTTTTTTGACAATTTTGTATCTTGGTGATTATTCATTTGCCGATTTATTTTTTAGGCGTTTTTTATAGGCCATTTTGCTTGTAGCCAATTTTCCAATTAACGGCTTCCTACTAAGAACGGGAGATAGTAAACAGGCCACCAAAATAGGAGTTTGGATATAATTTTATTTTTCACATTGAGATAAAAATCCATCTAAAAGATCCACTATAAGAATTGGTGAAAAAATTTTGAAATCGAATTAGGGATTTCAGGGAGTATAGGGGAGATTAAATATACAAACATCACCTTTTTATAAATTAGATTTTATAGATTTTATTTTGAAAAAGTTTGACATTAATAAATATTCAACACATTAAAACATAAAAAAACTGATATTAATTATTTAAAAACAACATAATTAAATTATAATTAGGCCCAAATGCACAGACTAACTAATGACTTTTGTCATGTCAAACAAATGAAAATTATATGTTTCAAGAGCATCAACTCTTGACTAACTGATTTGCAACTACACGCAGAGAAAAAACATGGTTACGGTATGATCTATGATCTCTAATAATATATGGTTGCAATGAACAACTTTTAGTTGTTTTAATCATTACTATGGTCACTATAGTTACTATTTGAGATCTACAATTGTTACTATTTGATCATTAAATGCTTACCACTAAACTGAACCAAAGTTTTATTATATTTTATTACAAATCGGTTGCCTGTAATCATTGAGAACGGATGAAGGTCGAAAAGGGATACGCTCTGCGGTTCCTCCTACATTAAGAGCAACTAAAAGTTTTTTTAGTATTCTAAAATATTATTGTAATTATAACCATAATATATTATTAACAAACAAAATGTAGTTAGTATGACTAAAACAATGAAAACCAAGTAAAATAAATAATCTATTCATATACAAAGAAGTGTACACTTTGATGTCACCACTACATACAGGGTGGACAAATCCGAAAAAGGTTAATTAGTTCGCAAGCACTTAGAAGGGCTCTAAGGATGGACCCAGGCAACGCCGGTTAAAACACACTAGTGATTTATAAATTAAGCCATTTCTCAAATTGAATGGTTAAAAAATGAACAAATAAATAAAGTATTTTGTACTAAAAAGTATATTTATACAAACAGGCCTATAGCTTATGACACTACATTAATTTTTATCTTAACATATTCATTTTAACCATATTATTCACCATAATAAAAAAATTTAATTATAACATGGTTATATTTTATAATAACACGTTTATGCTTGAACATAATTATGGTTATATTTTGCAAAATTATTATTAAATTAGACAATAATATGGTTAATATAGTTCTAACATAACAACATTATTATGTTAATAACAATATTGTTTGATTATAACCATAGAAACCAATCATAATATGTTCCTTCTGGATAATGGTGACCTGTTTTTTATTTGCGTGCAATAGTAACGAAGTACTAAGAGAAAAATCATTGGTTAAACCGCAGACATGAGTTGGCTAATTACTGTGAGTTGGGGCCTTAAAGAAATTTTAAATTAAATTTCTGAAAACTTTTGTAATGTTTTGAAAACATAACCTAAGAAAATAATGAACAATGATACCTAAAATAATTAGAAGTACAAATTTAGTTTCACTGAAATTTATAGAACTTATTGTTGTAGGACTGTGAGACCCAATAGTTTGACCAATTGTTAAGGCTCGGATTTCAGAATTTACACAACAATTTGAATTTGGTGTCAAATTTGGGTTTTTCAAGGATCCCCTTGCTGCAGTTTCAACCTGTTCCAGTCTTATATGTTTTTTAGGGGAACAAGTCTCATAATTATTATTATCGAATTGTGAGATGAGTTTATTTAATCTGCATGAGAAATAAAATTCATTAAATGTTATTTTAGATTTAGTAAAAATATATGATTCTTACTTTGAGTCGTGCTCATTGAGTTTTTCTTCTAAAACCTTCTTCTGATCGGTCAAGTTCAGCAAACGGCTCTCAATTGTGATTATCCTTTTATTTGTTTCAGTTAATTTGTTGAACTCTTGCCATTGGCGTTCTAAAAGATCCATTCGTTTTAGAAATTCCTCTTCGATACACTGGCTCTCAGATCGGTTTATTTGGGGCTTAATAGCGCAGCTAATCGGTTTTCGATGTTGATATTTCTTTTCCTTATAATCCCAAATACTAAAATCACCCAATTGTAAAACTAAGTTGTGATTGGTTCTTGAATAATGTTGCCGAGCATGTTTGTTTTTAAGTCTATTGCAACCGACGTGGCTGCAGAACATGCAAATCCACAAATTACTTATTTCACTCTCGTTGCATTCCATGCAGGTGGGTTTCTTTAAAAGTTTTGGTTTGCGATTATATTCGCATGCGTAACACGAACATGAACAACTGCCTGTATTCGCTGGGGTAAATGTTTTAAAGTTATCGAGTTTGTGATCTTTAGCTGGACGGGAAGAAAAGAGAACACAAAGTATGAAAAGAAAAATTGTGATGTATAATTACGTATAAGGTTTAGTTTTTTATAGCGGTTAGGAAGGGAATTGCTTAAACCAGAAGTTCTAAAAATATTACCTTTAAAACAAAGAAACCACTAGTTCTCTTCTCCTTTTAACCTCTGCTCCATCTAAACTTACCCTCTAACTGATGTAACCACATTTCGTTTTTATAATCCCAAACTCTAAAGTCGTTTAATCCCATGGCATAAATATGTTTAGATTCTCGAAAATGTTCAATGCCATGACGCTGGATCGAATAACCACAACCAACATGGCCACAAATAATACAAAACCACAATGTGTCTTTCGTTCCGCATTTCATACACACGAGGTTTTTAAGAAGAGTGGGATTTTTTATATAATAACAGACTGGACAGAATTTAGTATCCAAGCTCGATAGGCATTTGTCATGGAAGAATTTTTCACTTCTATCCATAATTAAAATTTGTAAAACTTATGTTGGTAAATGATTCCTACAACAACTTGCTTTTCTGTTATAATTTAAACCGCGTTTTACCTAAACAAATGTAAAATGTATGTATATACGTGCATACATATTAGTATATACGTGCATACATATTAGTATATACGTGCATACATACATATATCGATTATAATTTGTATGTTTTAACTGGAATACTATCGATCGTAGTCAATTCTAGTTAAGAAGTAACGGGTAAGAAGATTTACCAATTACCGATTTTGTAATCTTTATTCAGCAAGCCGTTGTAACAATTCTAGAAATCCGTTGTATGCTTGTTCCACAAACGATACAATTAAGGCCGGGGCACATAGAATCCGTCATACGTTATACGTCGACTTTTTCAACGTACAAGAAAGTTGAAATACAGCTTTTCTAATGAGTGTTGTCACAATCAGTACATCTCCGTCCACACAAAGTACGAAAGTTGGGCAAAGCTGTATTTCAACTTTCTTGTGCGTTGAAAAAGTCGACGTATAACGTATGACGAATTCTATGTGCCCCGGCCTTTACTCTATTAAATTAAATTATTTTGTTGTGTTTTGTTTTATTTTTGCTCCCAATCAACACAAAAATTTAATTTTGATAGAGAGAAACAAAGAGAAACCAATTTATAGCTTTCAACGTACGTCAAAAGTTACTCAACTTTCGTACTTTGCGTTGACGGAGACGTACTGATTGTGACAACACTCATTGCAAACACTGTATTTCAACTTTCTTGTACGTTAAAAAAGACGACGTATAACGTATGACGAATTCTATGTGCCCCGGCCTTTACTCTATTAAATTAAATTATTTTGTTGTGTTTTGTTTTATTTTTGCTCCCAATCAACACAAATTTTTAATTTTGATAGAGAGAAACAAAGAGAAACCAATTTATAGCTTTCAACGTACGTCAAAAGTTACTCAACTTTCGTACTTTGCGTTGACGGAGACGTACTGATTGTGACAACACTCATTGCAAACACTGTATTTCAACTTTCTTGTACGTTAAAAAAGACGACGTATAACGTATGACGGATTCTATGTGCCCGGCCTTTACTCTATTAAATTAAATTATTTTGTTGTATTTTGTTTTATTTTTGCTCCCAATCAACACAAAAATTTAATTTTGATAGAGAGAAACAAAGAGAAACCAATTTATAGCTTTCAACGTACGTCAAAAGTTACTCAACTTTCGTACTTTGCGTTGACGGGGACGTACTGATTGTGACAACACTCATTACAAACACTGTATTTCAACTTTCTTGTACGTTAAAAAAGACGACGTATAACGTATGACGGATTCTATGTGCCCCGGCCTTTAAGCGTGCGATCTTATGTACAACTTCATTTAACAACAAAGTTCATTCAAATAATGGCGATCAATTTTCTCGCGTATGCTATAATTGACATCGTCTGTAAATAATGCTTAACATTCAATTTTAACACGTTCGCTGACGCTAAAAATTTCAGGGAGCTATTAGTTGTAAAGCAAGGTACAGAAGATACAATCTGTTGTACAACCAATTCTAGGAATCGGTTGTATGCTTGTCCACAAACGATACAATTTAGTGTACGATTTCATGTACAACTTCATTTAACAACCCAGCTGTCTCAAAGTAAGATGGCGTTTTATATGCTATAATTGACATCGTTCGAAAATAATACTTAACATTCAATGTTAACTGCAAGGTGGTCAAAACATTACTAAGTAATTGTGTTTAGCAATGTTTTGACCACCTAAAACTGTGCGCGAGAGGGAGACAAACGATGTTACGTGTTGGTACAATTTGACAAAAAATCAAAATTTTTTCATCTTTCGTACAACCGACACACAACTTCAATACAATCAGCATACAGACGATACAATTTGAGTACAATTCGCGTACAACCTCTCTTTCCTAGAATTGGTCGTACAACAGATTGTAACGTCTATATGTACGTTGATTAATAGCTGAATAGCATTCACGTCATTTTGCTTCACTATGAAAATAAATGATATAGCATTCACTTCCGCGAGCGTGTTAACTACAAGCCTACAAACGCTGCAACTCGTGTTCAACTCGCGTACAACCTAATTAGGTTGGGACAACGGTTATAACGTCTGTGGCTTGCTTTATGAAAGTAATTATGTAGTTTAAAATTAATGCCAATTGTAAATATGTAGTTAGGCGATGTACATATATATATATAAACAGATACATATATTTATGTACATACGAGCTGTGTCCACACATGTAGTATGCGTTCTGACAATATTTTGTTCGATTTTGCTTTGAAAGTAAACCACATTTATATAAAGGTACCTATCCCTGGATAAAATTCTAAAATTGATATAAAATTCTAAAAGTGATTGTAAAGCTCTGTAAAATACAGACATGAAATGACTTACTCATTATTTTAAAAAAAGCGCCATCTATTCCCTAACATTGCTAAAAAAGATGACTTAAAGTAAGTACCTTAAAATCGACATACTTTCACTGCTTTTTCTCCACTTTCTCTTGGAAATAAGATATTTTTGCGGAAAAAGTATCTTATATTGGAATCAGGATACTAAGGTACTTCCTCACAATATTTTGTTAAAATCCATAAAGTAGTTTTTACGTGATGCGAACGCATAAAAAAAACAGACAGAAAGACAGGAAATGAGTTACTATTTTATTAAATGTATAGAAGTATAGGTGTATAGATGTACATTGATTGTGCTTTTGAACAAGATATGAGTCTACTTAAAGAGTTTTACGTAGAGGAAAGAAGCGCTTTTTTGTGTTTTGATTTTGCCATTAAAAACATTTGACCAAAGACAAAAAATATTTGCCATACAGAAACCTATTGTGTACCCTGTATTAGAGTCTAGGAGTACTTCTAATAAAATCAAAATGTATAAAGTAAACCTATTTGACTTAATACATTATCCTATAGATATAATCCATTTTTGCATTACATCCAAGTACCCATGCCATTACTTCCTGAAGCATCCGCATGCAGTTAATTTTTATTTAATTTTCATGACATTTCGTCATAGAGAATCAAATTTAACACAAATGAACTTAAAAGCAGACCAACTTAACTGGCTTCTTTAGAGAAACTTTACCCTCAACTTATACTATACACGTCAGTTATGGGGTACTGCTTTAGCCTCCAACTTAATAAAGGGCGAACAAATAATTTTCTACTAATAATCACACTTGCTCCCTGGTATCGCAAAATTTTCGATAGATGAGCTTGAAACAATTCCAAATTCGCTGACCGTTGAATAATCAAACAATCATTCGTGAAACACCAGAGATATGAATTCAAAATGATAACAGCAAACCTGATAATAAGTTAACTATAATTAAGTATAATTTTATGATTTTTTGTTGTTAGTTCAATTATAATTGAGAAGATACATTAAATTATTAGAAAGAAAAATTACTACAACTGAACTTTGAGTATTTTTAATAGAATTGTTTAGCTTATTTAAATAAAATGAAAATTCTGAAACTGTTGAAGAACTCAGCAGTGTATGAAAACAAACAGAACGTGTCGCAAACGTGTCAGACAAATATATAAACTGTAAAAAGTTTTTTTAACGTTTTCTACATGGGCAACACCAAAATAAATACATTTTGAAAGACAAACAGCGCAAACAAAACATTTAAATTTTCACTACCTTGATATGCCATTACAAACGTACAATTTCAAACTAAACAAAATCAGAAGCGTATTTTATGAGTGTTTGATTTAGGTTTGTGGGTTTTTGAAAACTGAGTTTGATTGTGGCGTAATTCCATGTCAAATCAATCAAAATCAATCGAGGATTAAATATATTCTAATCCTCGAGCGCATATGCAAGAAAGCGACATTTTTCTATTTTGATAATGTAAGAGATAGAATTTTTTAAAATAATTTTTAGATTCATAAACAGTTTCAATAAAATAGCGTAAGGGAGAGGAAATATCTACAAAAAAAAATTTTTAATTTTTTTATATAGATTTTGACAGTAATATTTATTTTATACTCTCCTAAAATACATGATTAATGTCAAACTCCATATTAAAAAATTGAAAAAGATTCTCTTAAATATTAGCTCCGCCTTGTGCTGTCACCTAGCTAAATATGCCTTGAACTGTAAAGATAAAAAACTGTAAGAGATAAATTTTTTAATTATATTTAGATTTAGGGAACCAAGGATTATTCAATGAAATCTGAAGTAGTCATTTTTAGTGCCTTGTTGATTTGACATGATTTATTATCTTGTATTGTTTTCTGTTTTGTTTTTTTTTTTTCTTACACCATTGGAGTCTAAATTAAGGATGATAAAAAGCATTTCCAAAATTGTAACTAATTTAAAAAAAAATACTATACTAAAAATAGAAATTTTTGTAATTTTTCGTTACCGAAAATCTTGGCAAATAGTTTACCAAAAACTCAATCAACGGAATATTTTAATGATATTTACCCAACTTACTATGGCCTTAAAATCAAAATCCAGCTTCCATTTTCAGATTAAATTCGTATGTAAGATACATCAAAAATGAAGTATACACCATTTTTCCATCAACTTTAAAATTTTGAAGAAAGTTGTAGCGAAAAAAATATTTTTATGCAAAATTTAATATTTTTTTATAAAAAAAAATTTTTAAGATTTTTTGTAATTAAAAAATATTAATAAATTTTGCATAAAAATATTTTTAATATATAGTATTTTATTTTAACCCTTAAGAAACCAAGGTAGTTATGTTGAAAAGTTTTAAATTATTTGAATTGTACTGAATGTGGTAGTGGAGTACTGGTGCAGTTATGCAATAAGAATTGTATTGGGAAAAGTACAATTGTAATAAATTTATTATCCCTGATATAAATAAGCAACATTAAAAACAAAAAATCTTACAAGCTGTCTTTCAATATCTCTAAAAATTAAATTTTATATACCGCTTTCACACAACCTCTACTATTATAAGCAAATCATTTAGTAATCGTTTGTGAAACGTTTTCTTCTCAAAACGTTTTTTGTTTCATTCTAGTGATTTTCTTTTCTGTCTGAGTGCGTTTGTGTTTACGAGCATTCCCAATTTGAACATTTTTATCCCCAAAATTTACCCTATAAAACTTAAATTATTCCAAAAAACCCTACTAAGATACCCCGCATTCAAAGAGAAATAAAGTATTTATTTCAGTTAAAAAAATATCGTGAGAACATATTTGTATATTAGTTAGCAAATTAATTAAGTTGACGGAGGTATTACTTTACCATTTTTGAAAATGAATCATTCATGCAATTCATTGTGGCGGAAGTAGGAAATTTGGTTATCGGAAGGAGCATAGAAGGAATGGAGTTAGTGGACATTCGATTTAAATTTTCCCACATTAATAGTGACTGGAAAACGATTCCACATAGGAACGGACAAAAAACGAATATTCCCTATAACGTGTAGTGCGATTCACTGGCAAAAATCCACTACAAATGGAAGGTCTCTTAATGAAGAGCGTAGCAAATCAGTTACTACACCAGATATTAAATGCTGCCTCTCATGATCTGATAGCGTTTTTGCAATTCCAATCAAAATCTTCGTTCTGGTTTCAATTGATATTTGAGTGGATCAAAAGTGTGACAAAAAATTTCATTATTTTAAAAATATATAATTTTTCAATAAAGATTCGAGGAACAAGTTCTGCAATTCATTTCTTTTATAGATTTTATTGGCTTCTTCGTTCGCTCTTTTTCATCTGAATTTACCAGTCTTACCAAAAATTTTTAATAACGTCTTTGTTGCCACATTAGGAAACGTAGAAGAAGCAAAAGAAATAATAATAAAATTACAATTATCTAAAAAGTATATGAAATCCCCAAAAAATCTACGAAAATCCCCAAAGCAAATGTTCTTACCCCCATCAGTAAATAAAAATTCCCGATTTAGGGGATATATCCCACAATCTGACAACACTGAGAAGCAATACAAAACTAAATAGCACAATAGTTATTAGTGTTTCTGTCTTATTTTACTCACTGTAAGGAAAGAAAATGTTTGCTTCCGTTTTGTTTATTTTCGTACTCTGGAACTCAGTGATATCAACTATATTTTTCGATTAAAAGTTTGAATATCATAACCGAAACAAGTTTTAAATTAAAGATAATGTTTTAATGTCAAACATATATGTAAGTATATATATACTGATATAAATGTATCAAGTTCTTTATTCACTAATCAAATTATTTCAACAGCTGTAATGACTTTGTAAATTGAATTTCTCTCCCCACCAAAACTTCTTAAACCAAATCACCATAGTCTTTGACAATAATAAAACTAATAGTTGAAATATTTGTATTAATAAATCATTTCGATAATAGAAAACATGATCTATGGCATGACAAGAAAGAACTTGTATAACAACCCTTGTTAATGATTCTTTTTTTTTTCTTCTTACAAAAACAAGGTGCCACACACTCGTTAGGGACAGAAACGGTGATGGTTGTAATTTTTTTCCATAATGTATTCTTCACCACGTATTTAATATGACCTTTGGTTAGATAAGAAATAGTTTTCGATTGTTAACATTTTAACGGTTAAAGTTTTTAGTTTATAATCTGACAGCAGACATCAAATTATATTTCAATCTCGTCATTAATTTTGGAGCATATGTAGTATCACTGAAACGTTCTTCACGAGATATTTTGCAAGACTCTCTGTATATTTAAAACATATTGGTATAATGTGACTGATCCAAACATAATTACAGTTTTATGGCAGACCTACGTCAATGTGAGATCTCGCTTTCATTGTTATTTTCTTGAATTTTTAAACGTCTTCAAATTTGTTCTATTTATCTTCTATATATATAAAAATAAGTTGCATTTTGTTAGTAATTGATATTCTCTGGAATGCGTGAACCGATTTTGTTTCTTTGCAAAGTGCAAAGACCCCTGGTGATACGCATTGTGGCCAATTTATGGTAATGTAGAACCTGTGGACATTCTTGGAGCTTCGATCGCAGCTTCATTCAAAAATTTTTCTAAGGAGTTAAGTTTGACATATGAAGGAGGTAATTTTAAATCTTCGCCTTTTTTACGACATTCACTCGCAAATTCAGCTTACTGTCGAATATGACACCAGAATATAAGGCACTGTATGTTCCGTTGATATCAATGTTGTTACGAACGTTAGGTAGAAAATGCTCTTGACGAGAACGAGCTCCGTCTTTTATGAGTTTCACTGCAAGCCCGTGCTTTCCAGCCTATTTGGGCAAATCCAATATATAATGTTGCATAAAGTAGAAAGGAGATTTCTCCTTACTGCAATTGCCTCGTCATCTTTGTAAGCAAACACCTTAAGCCCACTTAAGTTAATGATTGCAGCAGAGGGCGTAGACACATAGATTTAGGTGGTTTTGTGTTCACAAAAGGGGCAATTCTAGTGTGCCGTTAATAGTTTCTTAATCCACTACACTAAGATAAAGTTCCTTCGACGTTACCCATTGTGTAATTCACCGTAAGAAAGGAATGACTTCAAATTGCATCCTAGTTTATGTAGAGCAATTTAAGTTTATTTCCCGATGCTGAAGCAATATTTTTTTAAGAAAAAACTACCTTTTTGGAGCTTTTTTGCTTGTCTGCAGAAAACACCCAGAGTCTTTGGCGGCAATCGAACCCGCAACCTCCAGACTGATAGACTAGCACGCTTCCAATCGGTCTATCGACCCATCAATTGTCCTTCGTCATGACGGTCCACCAATATTTCCAATGTCTGCAGAAAGGAGAAAACAAAATAAAACTGAAAACATTTTTTTGTAAAGTATAGACGTTTCTATTTAGTTGGCAGCTGCTGGACATTTTTTTTTTTCAAATAAATTGAAAAAATTCATTTAAATTTAGATCGACATTTAAAAAACAATTTTTTTACAGGACACGCGTTAATAAAAATTAAAAAAAATAGTGAATACAAAAAATTACAATGTTAAAAAAATACAATATAAATTGGGTTAAAGCGGTATAAAATTTGACAACCTTTTTTTAAATAAAAAAATATTTTTTTTAATAAAAAAAATGTGTGTAGAAAATTACAAAAAAACGTTAAATTACATTTAAAAATAGAAATAAATTGTGATTCATGTTAACGCTATAGTGAGTAAAATCTACATAAAAAATGCCATAACGAAAGGACGATTCAAAAAAAACGGGTTACATACAACAAATCAAAATATTCCAAAAAAAAAAAAAAATAAAGAATACTCGGCTGCAGATGCGCATCATGTATTTAGCTCTATATGAAATTTAAATGTTCAAAATTTACCCAAAAATTTATGGTTTTTTTATACATACGATATATATTCTCAAAGGAAGAAAAAAACTAATTTAAATATTGCATTAAAAAAATGTGAGTCTCACATTTTTTTCTCACGCATGAAATTTTGACTGAGAAGCTTTAGGGTGAAGACACAAACTTAAAAAAAAAGAATCACTTCAACACTATAGACAATTAAAATTAATTCATTTGTTACTTGCCAAAACTTGAATTTTAAACACCCAAAAAAATCCGGCCTTTTTTGCCTCATTTCTATTCATGAAGAAAAAAGATTATTTTCTTCAAAGGATGTGCCCTTCTGCAATGCCGTGGAATAGCTTAAAGAAAATCGGCCTGTTGCAAAAGGGGTGAAACAATAGAGATTTACTCACACAACTACTAAAGACGATTGTGTTTGAACAAAAAAAAAAACGTAATAAGTGAATAATTTATGCATGTCACGTTTGGAAACAAAATTCTATTTTAGGACATGAAAAAAAGGTTACAACGCAATTTCAAAGCAGGATGCTGATGTCCTTGTAAAAAAGATCGGCATTCATTTGCATACAAGATCACATTCGGCATTTTTTAGTTTGGTAGTCAAAAAAAGGGTTAAACATTTATTATTTTTTATTTTTTGTTCAATTTATCTTAATTTTTCCACTGAAATGAGTTCGAAACTAAATTCCATTGTTTTTATAGAAAAAAAAAAACATGTGTGTGTCAGTAAACTATGTTGTAATTGTAGATAAAATAATGACGATTTCATAAAATACTAGTCCTGTGTATTTCTCTACCCTTGAACGACATTTAATATCTGCTTCGTAAGGGAGGTGATGTTCTCTATAACACTATCCCACTTTATGTAAACTTAGATATGTACAGTGAAAGTAAACTAATTAGACAAACAAAACAAATTTTTAGACTAGAGTATGAAAATCCGAAAAAAACGGTTTGCTTTTAACGGAGCTTAAAAAACAAATAATAAGACTTTATAATAGGAATCACGGCGAATTGAATACTAGGTAAACGCAATATTGCAACAAAAACAACCACAGGTAATTTTGTTTGTGAAAAACACCCACAGTTGTCAAAAACCCAAAGAAAATAAAAAAAAAGAAGAAAATTTGTTAGACAAAACGAAAAAGTGAAAAATCGTGAAAAATAAAATAACAATCTTAGACTGCAATAAAATTTTATTTTCAAATTTTATTTAATAAAATGTGTCGCAAAGAAATTGTGAACAAATTTTTACATAAGAGGATATAAAACACATATAGAAAAAGATGATCAGTTGGTCTATTAGTTTTACCAAGTATTCAATTCGCCTTGATATGAATCGTACCTTCTTATATTTTTTGTTAATTAAATTCGTAAAATTAAAATAATAAAATAGAGAAAACCAGAAACCACTAAATATTAGAATCAGCTATATATGAACAAAAATAAACTGGTTTTCTATTCATTATTTATACAAAATTATAAATAAAACCGTTTAATAAATTTTCAAAACACCAATACCCCGGTATTCTTCAAAATTTATGTTTAGCAAAAAATTTTTTTGTAAAACCTATCGGATGAATTTTAATAATTATTTAAATACAGCATACTTTTTTCCCGTAAAAATATATGAGATAGAAAAAGAAGAGAAAAAGTACGAAACGTTTACCGATTCAATGGTATTGCAATGTTGGCAATACCTTTTATTTTTGTCAGCGGAAAATTTTAAATACTTTTTACAAAACTCTGCAAAAATTTTTTAAATTTTTTAAAAATTTTAGAATTTCTTATTAAGCCTATGTTCCTTAGTAATTACACAGGGATGGCTTGCTTTATATAGTATAAATACATAAACCCTATCTAAACAGTCTTAAAATTGTTGTGGATTACTTTGAAATCATAATATAAATAAAACAAGTAACAGCTATATTCGGCCATGCCGAATCTTATATACCCTTCACCATAGTTATGTCAAATATTCCCTTACTCTGTTATGTTTCCCAATAATATACATTCATTACTTTTATGATTTTCAATTTCATTATTACAAATATAATATAAAGATATAGACAATTTTTTTTGTAAACATTTTATCGAAATTTTTTTGTAAAAATTATATACAATTTTTTGTAAAAATTTTATGAAAAATTTTTAGCTAACATTTTATCGAAAATTCTTTTCTTAATGTTAAAATTTTATCGAAAATTTTGTCGTAATTTTTTTGATAAAATTTTATTGAAAATTTTTTGTAAAGGTGGTAAATATTAAAGTAAAAATATTAAACAAGATGGAAGCTTTAGGTAGTGGTAGACTTCGTTCTCACCAACTGACGATTGATGATGGAATTCAGTTTTTTCGTATTCCTTTACAACTAAACACTACCCAAAGTAGATAGGTAGGAAGAGTCCTGATGACGGACGTAGCCGTCTAGAAAATCTGCATTCCCCTGGTGTCTAAAAATTAAATTTTCCCAATTTTACTTTAAAATTAATCACCTAATTTGTAATTAAATTTATTCTTTCTTAGAAGGAATAGAACGAACTCAAGTTTGACTACAAATTTCATTGTATGTAAAATTTTTGTAAAAATTGTATCGAATTTTTTTTTTTGTAAAATTTTATTAAAATTTTTTGTAAAATTTTATTGAAAAAAATTTTTTTGATAACAGTTTATCTTCGTTGAATGTTCAAGACAATTCAATTTTTACTTCTCTTAGTGCTGTTGTAGAGCTATCCAAATTAATAAATAACAAAAAATCGTGTGGTTTAGATAACATCTCAAATTATTTAATTAAGAAATTTCCAAAAAATGCTTTTAAATATTTAACAATAATTTTTAACAATTGTTTAAATAATTGCCATTTTCCTAAAGATTGGAAAAGTGCAAAAATCATACCTATTCCAAAACAGAAAAATAATTATGATATCGAAAACTTAAGACCGATTTCTCTTTTATCTAATTTGGGAAAACTATTTGAAAAAATTATTCGTACTAAAATGGATTTAGGTTTGGCTGAGCCATATATTTCTCAATATCAGTTCGGTTTTAAAAAAGGAAACTCTACTACTCACGCGCTATTAAAATTTCATAACGACGTAGTACAACATCTTAGGAAACGTCAGTGCACGGTTGCAATTTCACTTGATATTGAAAAAGCTTTTGACAGAGCGTATCATAATGGTATATTGTACAAAATGATTTCTATTGGTTTTAGAGCAAATATAGTAAAGCTTTTTAAAAGTTTCTTTGATGATAGAAGTTTTTGCATTGAAATTGATAAATCTATTTCACAACAAGGTACTATTACATGTGGAGTTCCACAAGGTTCAATTTTGGCACCACATTTATACAATATATTTATTTCGGATTTCCCACACATTTTTAATAATTCTTTGGGAATCCTTTATGCAGATGATTCTCTTTTATATGCTCATGATGAATCACCATTAGTTGCACTGCAACGTGTTTCTGCACATCTTAATCACGTTAATGATTTCTATTCGTTTTGGGGTATTAAAATAAATGTTTCAAAAAGTCTTGCAATGTGCTTACGAAATTCATCAGGAAAATGTAATTATAAAGTTGTTCCAGAAAGCAAAAGTTTACAACTATTTTTAAATAGAGATGAAATTTTGTTTAAAGATAATTTTAAATACCTTGGAGTAAATTTCACCAAGCTGTTAAAGTTCAATAAGCACGTAGCATTTACTCTGGAAAAAGCTAATAAAATTAAAGGAGCTTTTTCAAAGTTGTTCAACAATAAATCTTTATCATCTAAAACCAAATTGCTCATATACAAAGTCAGTATTAGACCATTGTTGTTATATGCTTTTCCAGTTTGGTTTTCTATATCGCCTACTTTTATGAAAAAATTGGAAATATTTGAAAGACATATTTTACGAAAATGTATAGGAAGAAATTATAAAACTCGTTTGAAAAGATTTTCAAATAATTTTATCTATGATAAAGCTTCAGTATCACCAATCTCTGAATATGCACTTAATATAATGAAACGTTTTATTGATAAGTTGACTTATTTTGAAGGCGATGTAATACAAGATTTATTATCAAGTGAAATTGAATTTAATTGGTCAAATACAAATTATCTGTCCGCAATTGGTATTTTGCGGGAGCAACCGGAGAATATTTCTGGACAGCATTTTTATCAGAGAGTTACTCCCGGCATTCACAGAGGGTAACATATTTTATTTTTAGTTTTAAGGTCTAGTTATAAGATTAGTTTTAAGTTTATTTTAAATAGATACATATAACATGTATCTTTAAATGAAAGTGTCGGGAGCAAACACTGTTTTTTTCTTGTTATAATTTAATCACAAATAATTGTAATTTACTACTTTTAATTGTTTATGCATGTTGCACTTTTTCATTCTTACTATAATTAAAACAATACTTTACAATTTTAAGTTTCCAAAATTATGTATTACTTAAATCTCTGTCATAATTTTATTTTGAAGTCTCAATAAATAATAATAATAATAATAATAATGTAAAATTTTTGTAAAAATTGTATCGAATTTTTTTTTTTGTAAAATTTTATTAAAATTTTTTGTAAAATTTTATTGAAAATTTTTTGTAATAATTTTAACAAAATTTTTTTGTAAAAGTTTGGATCTTCCTGCAATTTATATTGCGTTAGAATGATCAGACTAAAGAACATTGGGGAGTCATGTTAACCCCCCCCCCAAATATGCCTGGTTTCCAGTGGGCAACCTGTGGGTCTACCTCAATGTGTATTGCTTTCTATAAAGGCCTTTAATACAAACCAGAGTAAAAAAACCCTTCCAATCTAAAAACAAACAAAAATTGCCCCTCGAAGAGATTATTGATCCCCCGATCTCTATGCACTCCATGCGTTCTACTATTTGCAGTCTAAAATGTATTTTACTAAAGTATTACAAACGAAAAAAAATAAAATCAACGTGAAAAAATATAGGTTGGCGTGATTTTTTGCCCACAGCCTCGAATGGAATGGTCTGTCATAGTTTTCGAAACTATGCCTGGCAGAGTGGTGGGCTTAAATTGTCTGTATCTCTTCTGGTGCCTTGGCAAAATTGATTTCAACCCGAATACGGACGGTCTGATGGACATCTCTTAATCTACTTATCTATATGTATATAAGGATTCAGACAAACTTATATATACCATTTTCCACCTGTGGTGAGGGGTAAAAAACTAAATAAATAAATACTATTAAAGTTTATAAAAATATAATTATGCAAGTATGTGTGTTTAAATCAAACATTCAATTAACTTTTATTAAAAAAATGGCGATTAAGAGTTTTTGATTGAAATACCGGTGAAACAAGAAACATACAAATATGTATGTTAGTAGATTCTATCGATTCGATGATTTTTTCTTTTTGTTTTCTTTATTTAATTTTTTTAGTTTTTGCCTTTTGTGGCCCGCAGTTTTAGCAATTAATCATTTTATTAAAATGTTATTTTTTGCAAAGTTTTTGCTTAAGGCCATCATCACACCAACGTCAATAACGCAAAACATCCAAACTCTCCGCCTCATAATTATTAAATTTCGAATTGTAAATCTTTTGTCGTTTCGAAAACTCATTTATTTGATTAAAAATTTATCTTTCATTTTTTTTTTGCAACATGATGGTTGGTGTGACAGAAAACAAATGCAAATAAATATAAATAATTGCTGGAGGCTAAAATAAACTGGGAATTAAGCAGCAGTCATTATAAAATATTACTTCATCATTCTGTTTGTAACAAGATAGAAATTTGTTAAAAAAAACCAAAAACATTCTCTTATTTTAAATTTTTCAAATTTGAAATTGGTTGCCTTAAAACTATTTGGTCAATGTCTGGGCTATACAGCGAGTGGAGCAAAACTTTCTATACACGATTTTGCATTTCAAATAGTTTTAAACTGATCATGCAATATAAGTCTAGGTAGCATATTCTGGCTTTCTTTAAACAGATTAACAGTATTCGCTCCAAGTCCCCCATAATCTTTTTACCCGATTTTAGTTGATCATTTCCCTGGTGTTTAGGGTACGATTTCTCTATCCTACATCGTCTTAATCCCTTATTTATTTCATCCTTCAGATACAAATATAAATAGAACCGGTTAACCTTTTTTCTAACCGCAGCCAGTTTTCTCAAAAATGCGTTTTTCGGTTAAACCGTAACCCGGTTTCTTGAAATGGTCTGGTTTTTAAAATAGACCTTTTCAAAGTAATAGTATTAACGCGGTCTGGTGCTCATCGATGGGATAAATTATTGATTTTCCGAATTTTTCGAGGCCCATAAATAAAAATTGATAGGGTTTTACTACCCTTTGACCTTAGGATCGAACCTATATTGTCAAATTCTTGTATTTTTCAAAAAGTTTTTAAATGTTGCACTGTGATATTGACGCGTGGGGATGCCTTTGTTTTTCGGCAATCATATGTTGCTTCTCTAAACCTTAAATACGGTAATTTTGATAACAAAAAAGCCATCATGTGTGTTATCAATCAGCATTATTTTGCACGTGAAAGTAGTCACTAAACGTTCATTATTTTGGAATATTCTTAATTTTTACTCACGCTGTCAGCTCTCTGCTTTCAAATTGCCAGATCACTCCACAAATCGCTATAATTTGGGACACCTTTTATGTATAGATTTCCCAAATATTGCGCAATATTTAAGAAAAGTTATCGCATCGTAAAGCAACTCTGGGTTGACAAATATATGGCGCGTCATCGCCAACATTACTCAAGGGCGATCAGGGCTTAAATATGATTACGATACTTGTGTCTTGATTAAATGTGATAAAATTAAAAACAAAAATTGAATGTAATAATAATTTCAAGTAATAATAATTTCAAAACAATTGAATGGGAACCCATAAAAAATTTCACTAACGACTTCATAAATTAGGAGTAAAATAAATAATACACATACATACATACTTCTTTTGCAAAAGCCGGCTGGATGTTCCAGAAGATGGCTGAAATATGAAAATACAGTTTATAATATTAGTTGGCCATTAAAAACAAAAAATTGGAAGTTTTAACTAAAAGAATATGAACAAACATATTTGAGATTCTTCTTTTGCTGCTGTCGACTTCGATCGAAATTTTATTCCAACTGTTTATTTTTGTTTGCATTTAAAAATAAATTTATAAGAAACAAAAAGATAAAAACTCGATATATAACGTGTAATTAACAAACAATAATTTATTGTAATTAAATTTTCATGTTAAAAGAAATTTAAATTATATTTGATTGGTAAATCTTTTTAAGACAACAGTATCTGCGAAGCTTTTGGCTTACGTATAGAAAACCCCTAGAGTCTGTGCCGGGGATAGGGCCCACAACCCCCAGTCTTAAGACCAGCGTATTACCGATCATTCTATGGAGGCACTGCACTAAAATTTCCATGTCTACAAGATACGCAGTGAATGTCAACTATTTACAAAATTATAGGAATACCCCAATTTTGCAGTTTATTCATTTTTTATTTTTAAATATACCTACAGAGGAAAATTCACATTGAAGCACAATTGACACAAATAAAGTTTAAAGCAGTGCAAATAACGTGGGTTTTTGATCAACTTGGAAAAAAATAAAAGGCAGCAAAATAAGATTTTACGAATGATTACAGTCACACTCTGCACAGTGGGGCAGAATCAAAATATTTTGGAAATAACTCAGCCATTTCTAAAGGGCTAAGCCGATTGATCCAAAATTTGACGTTAGCATAGCAGAGGAGTATCTCAGCTTAAGTTTTGACGGTGGGCATCATACACTTGCCAGGGGTGGCGCTATGTGGTCTCAAAGATTTAGTACCTCCCCCTGCAAATTCTTTTAGAGCTTGGCATTTCTTCAATTTTTGTTTGATTTTTAAAAATTATCATGGTCTTAAAGGTCTAGTTAACACCTATAAAATGATGATTTAATCTGTAAATTATATTGTAATATACCCCTGGTATATTATAAATTCGAACATTCACAAATATCTAAATGTGCCATTAGTTAAAGCAGAAATAGCGAAACATGTAGCAAAGTATTTATAGAAATTTTAAATGCATCCAAATCCACTGGCCCGTAATATCCGAAATTGTCATGGTTACGTACGATTAAGAAGGAGGGATATTTACAATATTTTGTCTAGCATGGGCTGGACTTGATCTATAGATACATATAATAAAACTGTAAATTGACCATTTCTGTACATGAAATACTTATTTTTTAAAAATGTTGTTGCTGGTGCAGATAGTAATCAAATTTTTGTTTGTATGTCCGTATGTTTGTCTGTCAGTGTTCGCATCTTGTAAAAACAACGGGATGAATGTTAATAAAATTCTGTAAAGAGGTACCTTAGTATCTCGATTCACACATAGGATACTCTTTCCGCGTAAATCTAGCATTCCAACAGAAAATAGAGGAAAAGTAGTGAAAGTACGCAATTTTATCGATTCAATGGTACTTCATACTTTGCAGCACCTTTTACATTTGTCAGCGGGAAATTTTAAACACTATTTACATATGTAACTCTACAATAATTTTAAAATTTGATATAAATTTTCGAATTTTTAGTAAAGCCTCCTCAGTAATTTCTCAGGGATGGGTACCTTTATATAATATAAAAACATAAAAGAAAGAGTATTAAAATTTGGTAAGGACGCTGACGAAGTGGCGGGCGTTCCTATTGTAGATTTTATTTATTGAAGATGCAATAATTAAGAGAACATAATTTATAAAGTCCATTTCCTATTACACATGCGCCCAATCGTGATAGCCGTTTAGAAACTATAAATTTATTTTAATTTTTTTACAAAATCACTACTGAATTTATGGCAGTCCAATGCAATTTTCTACTTCATGTAGTTGTGCTAATTTAGACTCAATGTAATAATAAAAACTATTAAACTACTGTACTCTTAGGTCAATATATTATCAAATTTCGCATATATACATATGTTTGTATGTATGTATGTATTTAACTCTTAATGATCATCATTAACTAATTTTAAAAGTAAATAGGTATAATTCCTTGAAAATGCTGAACACAATTAAAATAAAAACAACACATGAAAAAATCTACCTGCTGAATGACAAAATATTAGAATGACGCCTTCATCCGCAAATCCAATTCGCTCGACTTCAGTCAATAAACTTTCAGTCAATAAACAACCTGTTATAAACTCAACAAACACTCGGCAGATGTTAATAACAAATAGATTAAATTGCTGTCAGTCATCAGGGAGAAAAAGTCTTTTCGTTATTGAAATATTTAGTGGGTATTCGAATAAAATCTTTGTGTAATTTGCAATAAAAACAGACAAATTCAGCAGTCTTCAGAGTATTTCAAAGATAATAAATTTCAATGGTTTTCATAATAGTTATACTGTGACACAGATTTCATCCCAATTTGGGTTTCGCTACAGTGTAATAGCATCAACTATAAGCAGTTTTCGATTATCGGGTACGTTAACTACCATACATAGTTATTGGTGGTTCGCCGTAGAAAACGGGAGGTCCGGACAAAGCTTTAGTAAAAAATAAGTTATTTTGTATCAGAAATGACTATTGTAAATCCACAAAGACAAATATGTATATCAACAAGATCCATACAAAGACGAGCTGTTGATGTTGTCATGTGTCCCCATCCAATGAAAGATTGTTCTTTAAGTTATTAAGTCGATCGAAAGGACAATGCCTTAAGCCAAGGTAAACTAAGGGCATTGTCAAATAAGTTTTATGGAATTATGTAGTTTCGAATCAGACTAATATATACAGTTTGAGTTATAGTGAACAATTTTGTATACAAAAAAATGTTTGCTAAGGGAATTTATTGAAAATTTTTCCAAACGTGCTCCTATGACTTGTCAAATTAGAAGTGGTACAAGAAGCTGCAAATCGTAACGGGTGAATAGAGAATACTTTTTTCAAATTATTAAAAAATAGAAAATTTACATAGAGCTGGGCTAGTATTATTGTAGCTGGCACTGTAAAACAACGTTAAGGTTAGGTATAAGACCTATAACAGAGTATCGTAACAGTATCATTGACTCTCTCGAAGGCCATCGCCATTTTAAAGTTACAGATCCATTTAGTAGAAAGTGATAGAACTTCATCATCTAACGCTATCACTTAAGAACTAGTTACTTGACAAATCATATGTTAGTTCCCTTCCCCTTGGATTATTCTACTACATGCACAATAGAAAATGTCATATTTCAATATATGAACGACTTAAACTTCTTGAAAAATATTTGTGGCAGAAGCAATCACCCAATTTTAATGATACATATAGTAGAAATTTCATGAATTTCAATATCTGTAGTAAGTTTTAAATCTAATTTGTTTTAAATGCAATTACCGTTAAACTTGGCTGCTATATGAGTGCGAAGGATGATGAACTACATATACAGCTCCAGTCCCGAGTTCAACAAGCTATTTTGATGATGCTTTAGACATGGTACTATCCTCCGATGTGTAGTAAGGTCAACAGCCCAAATTTGAAATAGTAACCCGAATTTAAAAATAGAAAACTCAGGGGGGTACATTTAAATTACCTCCGTCAGGTTTTTTTTAAGGACTAAGAATTGCCGGTCATCTTCTGTTGCCACTGAATCAGAATTTTGTAAAGCTTTCACAGACGGTACAGACGACGTTCTTAAAAGTGGTTTTACACGACGTGTATTTGTCATATGACTTGTCACTTTTCCATGTGTAAATTCAATACACGTCGTGTGAACCCTTTCAAACATAACATGTGTATTTTCCATGTGTACAATACATATGACATTTTTCATTTAGAACGTGTTCTATTTTGATGTGACAAAGCATCTGACATCCTGTAATGCCAACTTGATATTTTGTTATTTTATGCTTTTTGTGGTACCAAAAGCGCTAAAAGCGTGGCAAAAGCACTATATTTGCATCTGCATCAGCTGTGGTTGAAATAAAAAACTGCGTGGCGGCAAAATTATATATTGTAGGTTATGTCACATGTAATTGCACATGTACGTTTGAAAGCAAAAATGAAAACTGCATGTAAAATGGATATTTTGACAATACACATGAAATTACATATGGGTTATCAAACTGACAAGTCATATGACAAATACACGTCGTGTAAAACCATTTTAAGCTGCAAATTTAACTACATGGTTTATTGTTAACGCTTACAACGTAAAGTTTGACCTTTTAATAAGACGATCGCAGGTGCTCTGTAATTAAATATTACACACAAAGAAGAAATACGAAGGCACTTTACGCCTTTGAAGATACTCGTACCGCTGCTTTTAGGTATTATTACAGGGTACAGCACGACGGATAAATGCAGAAGAGTCTGTTTAAATGAGAAAGAAACAAAGTGAGTCCGTAACTTCCCTGATAAGCGGAAATATAGATTAAGGATCTTTTATTACCTGTACTATTTTGTGTACAAATGCATCACTGACTGCATTGATAGAATTAGTGAATAGTTCTGTATGGATCTAAGCGACCAGGAATCTCTGGCATCGAAGTTAAACTCGTGTAAGAACAATGCATGCTTGACCTAACCTCAAACTAAAATTGGAGTGCGAATTACAAACGGAATTCCCCTGGCAACCTAGTGTTATATGTTGTGTTTTCATAGATCATCTTCCCAATTTACTTGTATTCCATTCTCTTTTCCTCTCCTTTTCGTTGCAGGAATCATAAGCTTTACGTAGAACTTTTATTTATTATGTAATAAAATGTTCTGATACATATCTGTTATCCCTACCCAACTATTGCGTGCAGATATCGTTTCTTTAACGACAATAAAAACAGATATTTAAAAAATCTAGCATAAAAACAATCACAATCACAAGTGTAGAAATTAATCACCTTTTCAACCTACACATGAACGAAAAATCTAATGTCCTGCATCAATGAAAACATGCAAAATGAAAAAAAAATCCTAAAAACTAAACAAAACAAATTAGATGGACAAAAACAAAAGCCAAACATCTTATGATGTTTTTGTCTTCTTTGTCCAACAACAATATAAAAGAAATAAGTATCAAAATTGTTTTTTAAAAAAGTTGTACAAGTATACATACATATACATACATACATATAAAAAGGAAGAAATCCATCAAAACAATGTTGCAGGAAGGTCAGAAAAAAATACTTGTCAGATCGTAAATGCCTGATGTTCATAAAAAATTAAGGGGGCGTTTGTGTATCGTACAAATTTATATCAGCGACATTGTTACCAACCCAAAATATAATAATTAGGTAGAACCGATTTCAAAAATAAAACTTTTCGAAAAAAATAATATTACTCTTGCCATTTAATAACAATTGATTCTGTACTAAATCAATTTTTTGAGTTGTTAACTCATAGACCAATATCTTTGGAAAGTGAAAATATCTTACTTGCACTCATTGTATTTTAATTTTTTTAAAGAATACTCATTTTTATTATGTAAAAGTAGTAAAACATGTTTATTGTGAACTATCGATACCGACAGCTAAGATTTGGCAAATCTTTATGAATGATTTACCTCCAGAACAACGCTTCCAAATTGTGGGAATTTACATAAAAAACACAAAAACTGTTCGCGAAGTTCATAGAGCACTTCGTCCATTTTATGATGAAGCTCATTTCTGGTTAAATGATTACGTCAATGAGAAAAATTTCCGTATTTGAAGCGAAGACAATCATCACGCCGTTAACAAATCAACTTTACATCATTTGACTGTTTGGTGAGGTTTACACGCTTGCGGCATCATCGGTCCTTATTTCTTTCAAAATGAGCAAGGAGCTGCAGTTGCGGTGATTGGCGAGCATTATCGAGCCATTTACATTCAAAAATTAATCAATCGATTTATTGCAAAATCTATTTGCTGACAACTTTATATCCTGTTCACTGGTCCCATCTTTCGAGCGATTTAACGCTTCTAGATTACTTTTTATGGGGCAATGTTTTATGAAACAATGGAAGCCAATATTCAAGCCACGATTAAAGCCTTACCGCCAAATTAATTGGAAAAAGTAGTAAAAACTTGGACGGATCGAATGCACCATTTTAAAAATAGCCCGGCGGACATTTGCCGGAAATCATATTGAAAAATTAAATGCGATGAAATTATCTACCAGATTAATATAAAAAAATTTCATTCCAGCAATATTTCCGTCTTGCAACCCCCGGGGGTTCCAATTGTCACTGCAGGAATGGCAAATGCTTTGACGCGGTTCACTCGGGGAAAATAGGGGCACCAGACGCTAGGGTTCCTAGAGCCTAAATCTGGAAAAAAAGGTCTGCGGTCGAGGCCCGACCAGTGCCCAAAGGACTGGTACCACGGGAATCGGTGGCCCCACAGAGAGTCTATCCTCTCTGTGACCGGTTATTGGTGAGGTCCCCTTCGGGGGTACACGTGGTGGTTGTGGTTTAAGATCGATTTATGTAGGTATGGTGCACGGTCGATCAAGTGTGCTGTTGCACTCTCAACAGACGGAGTTTGGATAGTCTCCAAACCCCTAAGCAAGAGGTTATAATGTGGATCTAGGCTTGCCTTGGAAAGGCTTGGCATATTCAAGAAAGACACCTAAAATGGGTAGATCAACCTAAAATTAGATAGGGTTGGTAACACTGTACAGTCATGTACCAAACAACTTGATCTGCTTTTGTAGTATATATGTAAAAAACGAACAAAATTTTAAGATTCTCTAGCAAAAGGTAGATTTTGGATTTTTTGCAAGTCGTTTTTAATAAATTTCTCTTTTTCACTAAGTTTTTTTTTGGCAAAAGCAGGGATGGACAGTTTAATACAGTTTTTTTTTAAGTTTAGTTTTAAGTGAAAAAATACAAATGTATTTGTTGTACTTTTTCTTAGACAAATTAATTTAAAAATTTTATATTATCATAAAATATATAATAATTAATATTAAACCAAACTATATTAAATAAAACATCCTGAAAGATCGATTACTCCTCTATGCCAGTGGTAAAAAAATCTGCCGCGATAGGACTAGTGGTTTAGAAATGGTAATATTTTGAAGTATAACGAAGGGTTACTGATTTTCTGCCCAGAGAACAAATGTAGTTTCCCTAAACATGAATTTTTATTGGGTCAAAATATACTACATGTAATTTGTTTTTTATATTGTATTTTTGTATAATGAACATTCTAAATAAATATTATTAAAATTGAAAATTATTTTGTTTTTTTTAAGGGACATTTATTAAATTATTAGTTTTTTGAAACAAGAATGTTGAAAGGTTAAAAACAATAAATTATTTAGTCTGTTTAGGATACTGAACTAATTTTGGTGAAATTTAGACTGCAGATACTCTATGTGAAAATTCTTATATTTTTACTAAACTTTTGGCACAGAATGTGATAAAAGTGGGTAAAAACGGGG
The DNA here is from genome assembly GCA_949628195.1 of Phasia obesa. Classification (NCBI taxonomy): domain Eukaryota; kingdom Metazoa; phylum Arthropoda; class Insecta; order Diptera; family Tachinidae; genus Phasia; species Phasia obesa. The sequence goes on from OX451215.1 coordinate 158,295,907, forward strand.
TAAAATTGGCAACTTTTGTTCTAAAACAGTTAACTTGTTTAATTGCTTTCTTTAAAATAAAAAATTAAAACAACTTTCGGCCTTAGGACTAAATAAGAGTGAAAAGGGACAAATTATTTTCAATAATTTAAGACCTAGTTAGATACATTTAACTTTAATGGAAAATAACATATGAAAATTGTTAGTGTTTTTGGCTTTTTTACTCTATTTTTACTTTCCTTTTCAATGAATTGATCATCATATGTGACCCGGCCTATGAAAAGGAGGCTTATGACTCAAAACAAATTTTTCCATTTTTTTTGTTTCGATAGTTTTTGAGACGCTCTTTCACGTGGTGAAAACTAGAAAGTCCTAACTTGCTTAGAAGTGTACTAAAAATGTAGAGAACAAATGAAAGAAAAACAGAATTTTATTGAAAGTTCAGAATCAAGATAATAAATGGAATTGGAAAATTTATAATGCTTTGCATTGAAAAAAACATCGCTCTTTATATACACACACGAACTTATATAATTTATGCTCTTTTGCATTTTTTGGTTGCCTTTTGGGCATGACTGTTCATAATGCAAAAGAAAAACTACTAAGAAACTGACGAAATGCATTATTTATCTTTAACAGCTAATTTTTCCAAATTTTGTTTTTGAGTCATAAGCCACCTTTTCATAGACCGTGTCACATATATCAAAATTAATATACATATGTATAAGTTCAAATAAACTGGGTACCTTACTAAAAAGGAAATGAATACCCGAAGATTA